>JAQIWP010002561.1:0-10615 GCA_034695525.1 Euzetes globulus
CCGTTATTGAGAGGTATTATAACGTTAGAGAGCCATAGGAACTGCCGGTGCAACGAAAATCTGTCCGTTAAATCAAATTTCCGTTAAATAGTGGTCCCTTATTTCGAGGATGGATTGTATAAAGATTTAATATAAGATTTAATAGTCCCCTTTTAGTTTCAAACTGTCAATATTACCCGTAGATTAAAAATTCTATCATAATTTTTTTCAGTACTAATTTATTGGAACAAATAACTTTTTAAACCAATAAGTATAACCAATTTTTTGCAAATATTAAAAATTGTGAACAATTGAAAAGATGATAACATTTGAGAATTACTTTTATATTAATTTTGTAAAAATATTGATTTATAAAAATAAAGTTCAATTCAAAAATTAGTATCGAAAGCCATTTAGTGGTTACTCGAAGTAGACAATAGTCCTGAGAGAGAGTCCCGAATGCATTAAATCAAATGCTTCTCCGATTTGATTCAGTTTTCTGGTGTGAGTCACGAACTCGTCGACCATTAATTGCTTGTTGAGGTACTGTTCAACCAATTTGGGTACACTTGTTCTACTCTTCCATCCACCAAATGCCGTACCCTTCCAAGTTCTGCCGGTCACCAATTGAAATGGTCGGGTACTGTTGGGTTTATTATTAAAATCAATTGATTACTAATGCTTAAGAATATATACCTGATCTCCTGACCACTTGCGGCCACACCTTATAACACAAATAAACAATAATTTAAAATAAAATAATTAAGAATTACATGAAACAAGAATTTAGTACCAATTATAACAGAAGTGCCCCAACCCTTATGGCAGGACTCGAGTGCAGCCCTCATTGTTTGGACATTTCCAATACACTCGAAAGTGTAGTCCAGCCCACCGTCAGTTTTCTCAATCAAGACCTCTTGAATGGGACGGTTGTGGTCTTTGGGATTAACAAATTCATTGCACCCGAACTTCTTGGCCACTTCGAACTTCTCAGGATTTATGTCGACTCCGATAATTCTTTTGGCACCTCTAACTTGACATCCATAAGCTACTGCTAGACCTACAGTTCCTAAGCCCCAAATGGCACAATTACTTCCGGGTTCAACATTAGCGGTGTTGAGTGCGGCCCCAAATCCGGTCGAAATCTAAAAACAATGAATTAAATTAAAGAGGTTTAACAAAATTATGTTTGAGAGGACTGACACCACATCCCAAAAGGCAGACTTTATCGAGCGGTGCCTTTTCATCGACTTTGGCCACAGATATCTCTGCAACGACAGTGTATTGGCTGAAAGTTGAAGTTCCCATAAAGTGAAACAATGTCTGGCCTTTACAGGAGAACCTAGACGTGCCATCAGGCATAAGGCCCTTTCCCTGTGTGTCTCTTATCTTGGAACAAACATTGGTTTTGGGGCTCTTGCAGAACTTGCATTCTCCACACTCAGGGATGTATAAAGGGATGACATGATCACCAGCTTTAACTGAAGTGACGCCTTCACCAACACTTTCGACAATACCTCCGCCCTCGTGACCCAAAACGCACGGAAAGGTTCCTTCGGGGTCGTGACCGTCGAGTGTGTAGGCGTCGGTATGGCAGACACCTGTCGCTAATATTTTGATTCGTACTTCGCCTTTCTTTGGAGGCGCCACAGTTATCGTCTCAATGGAAAGGGCCTGTTTGGGAGCCCAGGCCACTGCTGCCAAACACTCGATCGGCTGACACAACAAACTTTAATAACAATCAAATACAACAAAATTCTTATATACCTTTCCAACTGAATCTCCTGAAGACATTTTCAATCAATTAATTGGTAAGAATCTGTTGAGTAAAACAAATGTTTGAAATTTGCGCACAAAGTATATTATTTGGAAAATGATAGTTTATTTATGTTCTCGATCAAATGAATTAAGAAAATCAACTCATTTTTACTTTTAATTGATTTGAGAAAATAAAATAATTAAAGTAATAGGCGATGATTTTAGTACACGACTTGAAAATTGAGATCAAGTGTCAGATCAGACATTTATATAACTTTATTATCAAATAGATTGATAAAAATGAAGGACAGAAAGGTTTGCACTGAATTCGAACTATAATCCAATTCATAATTGTTTTCAACCATTAATTAGTCGGCAATTACTGTAAAATTCCGTCATTTATTTGATAAGACGTCAATTGGTCACAAAACGTGTCTTTTTGCAAACCATTTGATCAAAAAAGTAAAATTTTCCATGTTTATCTGATGTTATACTGGTTGCTAACACATGCTATGTATCTTGCTCATTTCACTTTGGATGCTTGCAAATGTTGATGAATTAGAGCCAAGTTTAAGATCTCAGCTATACTAAATCAACACTCAATTAAATTGACCCCGAGTAAAAAATATTGGCATTGTATATTGAAATATTAAACTATCAAAATGGTTACAAATTGTCACTTCAATTGTCCAATCAAGTAAGATTCCCTAACTTAATTAAGATTTTTAATCCTATCTAGCGTATTTAATGTAGACGGAGATTTAGAACAGATTGCCATGGTCGTATCAAAGATAATTAAGTGAGAATGCTGAAGTGACCACATTCCAATTAGCTTTGTTTTCATTTCTACTCCATTGGTTTGTCTTTGTTTAGTCATAAAATAGTCCATAACTGTTCCAGATCAAAACAAATTGAGTTAAAAATGGCAATTTCTATAATTAACCATGATCAAGACTTGATAGTGGATTTGGTACTAGTCTTAGTGATCTGGAGTTTAGCTAAACTGAGTTAAATGAATGTGTCTGAAGGTTAAAATGGCTAATGGTTTGAACATGCAAATTATGAAACATACCGAAGAAAGTGATGCGAATGACTATATTTAGATGAAAATAATAGATTGAGAAATAAAAGTTCAATATTTAGACTGAAAATTACTGAAAATGAAGCAATAAATTAAAAATAATAAACAAATGAAATTAGTTTTTTGCAAATTCTTTCAACACTTGTGGTAATGAGTCTGAGGTCTCATATGTTTGGAAAGCATATGATGTGTGGACTGAATGAAAGCGCAAACTCTTGTTTGGATGGGTTCGTGATTTAAAGAGTGAATGAATGTATTGTCTGTTTGTGTGGGGACTGTGGGGTCTGACTGAACGCATGTGCAAAAGTTCAATAGTGAATCTGGAGTTGAGTTTGAGTTTATGTTTAGACTCTTTCATCAATAGTGACTTTTCTCCATAGATGAGAATTTTTGAGACAATTGCTGCGATCAAGTGCTCAACTGATTGTTGTTTTTCTGGTCTTTAACCACATTTTGATCAATGCTTAGAAGTGGTGAAGCAATAAATAAGTGCAAAACTGAGCCCATCTCTGCTTATATCGATTGCAATCCTAATAGTCGTGAACTAAGAAAAAGTTTTCTCTAATGTATTGATATTTGTTTTAAAATCAATTAGTTTTAAATAAAGGCTTTTATTTTCGGTTCAGTTTTGCTTTCTTTTTAAATAATGTTCTCTTATTTGTTGTGCAATGAGATCCTAATTGTAATCATTATAATGCTTCTAAACAACAATTTTATTGATAATCATACGCTGCAAATACCATTGGAACGGACCCGAAGAGCGGCCACTGCCAGAGCTGAACGACTCTGGGATTATGGAGTCATTCCTTACGAAATAGAAGCCAACTTCAGCGGTTTGTATCCATTTGTCTGATGTCTATCCAATCTATATGTATGTGATGTCTTAAGGAGACCACAGGGCACTGTTCAAGCAGGCGATGAGGCACTGGGAGAACTATACCTGTGTCAAGTTTGTCGAGAGAACTCCAGAACATCCCAATTATATTGTCTTCACAGAGAGGCCGTGTGGGTTAGTATTGCACAGACACTCAGTCTTCCACTTCAATGCAGTTATAAATAGATTGCATTCAAAAGCAAAACTCGTTTCCAATGAATCATTGCTCTGATTTGATGAATAACCCTTCCCTTCAGGTGCTGCTCTTTCGTCGGTAAGAGAGGTAACGGTCCTCAGGCCATATCAATCGGCAAAAATTGTGATAAATTTGGAATTGTTGTACACGAGTTGGGACATGTGGTGGGCTTCTGGCACGAACACACCCGACCCGATCGCGACGACAACGTCCAAATCGTCACCAAAAACATTATGTCTGGTATGAGTCGTTTGAGGCGGCACTCTGTCTGTCGACACCACTAATTATCTGCTTTGTCTGTACTGTAAGGTCAGGAGTATAACTTCAATAAACTCACCGAAGAAGAAGTGAACTCTTTAGGCCTCCATTACGACTTCGACAGTATCATGCATTACGCCAGGAACACCTTTTCCAAAAGCACTTACCTAGACACAATTCTACCACAGGAAGATCCCAATTCCAAAACCAGACCAGAAATCGGGCAAAGAGTCAGACTCAGCAAAGGAGACATCGCACAGACAAAAATGCTCTATAGATGTCCAAGTAAGTGATCCGAACACTTTCATTGCTCTCAATTCCTTTCTATACCTCAAAGTCAGATAAAATTTCAAAAATGTTTTTCAACTCATTTAAGAATTGGTTTTAGTTTTAGTGTTTTGTCGACAGAAACAATGAAATTCCCAGAGAATTGTTTTGAACTCAAAAATGTCTGCAAATAATTAGCAAAAATGTATTTTTGGTGCCCAAAATTGCGATCTGGGATTTGAGGTCTTTCTCTGCCTTCCCATTCGGCTCCCTTTTGGTTTATATTTTGATTGTATTTGAGTCTAAAGAAAAACTCATTTATTGCTTTCTTAGAGTCTAAACAGCTTTTGATTAAAGGATTCCGAATCCTTAGCCATAAATTCTGTCCTCAATCTTAGTATTCATAAAATGTGAGACAAACCCTGGCTTTAAATGAATTATTAGTTTGAGATGAAAGCTTCCGATAAATCACTAGAATAACAGTTTTCAAAGTCATAAATACTGACTCATCGATACATTGGAATCATTTATTTATATTAACTAAAGTTTTTAGAATAATTGCAATCAATTCTTTAATTAAAGGACTACGCCTTAAGGCCTACACCCGTTTCAAATGTAAACAAACGGAAACCACTAAATTCAATATTTTTTCATATTATTTATAATTCTTTACTTTCTACGAATTTTGGAGTTATTTCAACGATTCTGTTGTCAATAATTCAAATTAGTCACAAATCATTAATTTTTTCTTCCATTTGTTTTGAAAATAATAATCTTATTTGAAATAGAGTAATACCAAACTTATTTTTGGCACATGTCAGATTTTCTTTAAGATTAAAATATAGGTTTCAAAAGAAGATATCCTTTTACTTGACTATCATTTTTAAGGAAATTCTTTTTTAAAATAAATTCTTCTTTTAAATAAAGTATCAAGTTTAAAAGCTAGTTTATAAATCGAAAGTAAAGTAGTTTAGTAATTAATAATTAAACTAAGATTATTTTTATAATTAACGCTTCAAGTTAATTTCATTTTGAATAATTGATTTCACAACTTTTAACAATTACGTGAATTGAATTTCTTTGAAAGTCTTGTATATCTCACGTGTTTTCCTCAGAATCCAAATATAAAATCAAGTTCGACATCAAGTCTCACATCTCTCCACATATTTCAACTCTTTTCTAAATACATATTCAGCCAAAAAATGTTTTGTTACAATGGCTTTTCAATTGATATAATCTTAGTTTTCATCTCGCAATTTATTTTTGTTTACTATAATGAATCTTGTACTAATTTAAACTGAGTTCAGATATGTCAGGGCAAACCTTAATTATTTCATTAAATGATTTCCTACTGTTTTATTTTGTTATTTAATTTGATTAAATTGATATTATTTTGCGTGACTTTCGTTTTTATCGCTTAAAAAAATGTTTTTCTTTACAAAAAAAATCAATTTGTGTTATTAAGTTAAATATTTATAATTAACTGCTAAAACATTTATTTTATCAAACTTTCATTAATCAATTTTGAGATAACATTTTTCTAACTTTTCTTTGAATTCTATTATTAAGAATATAATTAAAATTGATTTTTATCAAAATGTTTTTGCGTTTGAGAGTAAAAAAAATGTTTTTCAAAGTCAACTTCGAATTTAAAATAACAAATATCCTAATAAATTGTGAATTAATAGTTAATTGGCAGATATGGTTGTCATAAATTTAATAATCTTAAAGCCAGTCTTATGGAAAAATTATTTTTAATTGACAATTATTATTATTTAAAATCTATTCACTCGTAATTCAAGTGAGACTTGATTTACATTAAGTATTAATTTACGATATATTCGTCTGAAATGATTCAGTGTTTATCTTCTCAATGATTTATGAATGAAACCTATTTTTAGATATTTATTCGCCGATAAAATCAGTTATTATTTCTGTCGATTTGATTGAATTTTACCCCGAATTTTGTACAGATCAATTAGTATTCAATTTGGATGAAAAATTGACCTTCAATTAAAAAAGTCCTTTGATTTTGAAATCGAGTCATTCACTTGCGATAATTTGTTTCCAATTTATCAGTTCACATAAATAATTTCAATTCAGAGACGTTGATGGGATGTTTGTCCTCTCAGCCACTTAGTTTTTACAATGTACCCTTGGCCTGACTCCAAAGTTCATGTCTTAGTAAATCTCAGTAGACTTCCCTATCATTCTGGTTCAGTCCTCATTTCAATTCTCTTTGAATCGAAATCTTCGGTTGATTTAATTGAGAGCAGAAATAAAACAAATTTTGCATTTAGCCTTGATAATAATTAAATAAGGTTCTTAATTGTATCTTAACTAACGTTTTATTCCTTCAATAAAAAATGAAATTTAATCTAATTTCATATATATATATAAGAATTCATTAAAAATAAATATCTTTCTAATAACCCTGAGGTTTGCGAAATATCCTAGAACAGTTAAAGATTAGATTTCTGTCTAATACCTTGATCCAATATTTTGGGCTTTGAAATTTCACAACAAAGATAGTATCAAAACACTGATTCACCTTTTAATTAATTGTTTTTAATATGTTTGACGAATGCTATAGAATTTTGTTTCCTTTGCAGAATGTGGTCGAACTATGCAAGAACCCAGTGGTGCGCTCGAGTCTGTTGATTACCCAAAGTCTTCACCCCCTCCTGAGGGCGAACACTGCGAGTGGAGAATCACTGCCACACACGGCGAGAGAATTGTTCTCAATATTACAGATCTGGATATATATGAGTCGGACAGTTGTGAGACGGATTACTTGGAGATCAGAGATGGTTATTGGCCCAAATCTCCCCTTTTGGGTAAGTTTTCAATGTTTCTTCAATTTGACTACAATTTGTAAAATGGAGTTCTCGAGTAATGGACTCTTTGTTGTTATGAATATTCTAATTAGTTGTGAAATGCATTCATTTTCAGGAAGATTTTGTGGTAGTGGCAAATTGCCCGACACTCTAATGACGACGGGTTACAGAATGCTAGTTATTTATAAGTCGTCTCCCAATCAACACAGTCACCGGGGCTTTAAAGCTAACTATGAAGGTATCAATCGCTCCATTTTATATATTTTCTCTTTTTATCTTCAATTTCTGGCAATTTCTTCATTCATTTGTCATCCAATTAACAGCTCTTTGTGGCGGAGATATCAATGCAGAAGAGGGGACACTCCAGAGCCCTAACTATCCGGAAGATTACAGATCCAATAAAGAGTGTATTTGGAAGATCACAGTTCCGGACAGTTTTCAAGTGGCGCTCAAATTTCAATCGTTTGAGATTGAAAATCACGACAACTGTGTCTATGATTACCTGGAAGTGCGTGACGGCCATCAGACCAATAGTCCAGTTTTGGGGAAGTTCTGCGGCTATAAAGTTCCCGAATCAGTTCGATCCAACTCTAATAAACTACTTGTAAAGTTCATGTCAGACAGTTCCGTCCAAAAGGCAGGTTTTTCCGCCAATTTCATCAAAGAGTTTGACGAGTGTTCGGACTCTGATCACGGATGTGAACACCAGTGCGTCAATACTTTAGGCGGATATCGCTGTGAGTGTCGCATAGGCTTTGAGTTGCACTCAGACGGCAAGAAATGTGAAGACGCCTGTGGCGGAGTCATCGATGTCACCAACGGAACTATTGTCAGCCCTTCATTTCCTGACCTCTACCCGCCTAATAAGAACTGCATTTGGGAGATAATAGCGCCTCAAAGCTTCAGAATTACTCTTAATTTCACTCATTTTGATTTAGAGGGCAATAATGTAAGCAATTATCCTATCATTTAATTGAAGGCTCACTTAATTCTTATTTAATTGAATTGATAGCAAGACTGCGAATATGATAGCGTTGACATCAAAAGTAAATTAGGAGATAATGACTTTAGAAAACATGGGGTCTTCTGCGGCTCTCGAATCCCTCCAATGATCACATCTGTCGGACATAGTCTTCGTATTGAATTCAATTCGGATAATTCGGTTCAAAAGAGTGGATTTAGTGCTAACTTTTTCACTGGTATTCCTATTAACCAACAATTTATAGCCATATATATAACAATTGTGGTATATATCAGACAAAGACGAGTGCGCCATAAACAACGGGGGCTGTCAACACATCTGCCGCAATACAATCGGCTCCTATTTATGCATTTGTCACAACGGGTTTGTCTTACATGAGAACAAACACGACTGCAAAGAAGGCAGTTGCACCCATCACATCACTACTTCCAATGGTGAGCTTCAGAGTCCCAACTATCCGGACCCCTACCCAAGCCGAAAGGACTGCACGTGGCTCATGACTACAACGCCTGGCCATCGGATCAAACTATTATTCACAGAATTCGAATTGGAACCGCACCAAGAGTGCGCTTATGACCACATCATTGTATACGATGGCGACTCCACCGAATCATCCACTTTAGGCCGTTTCTGTGGCAGTAAAGTCCCGCACACTCTGCTCTCGTCGCTCAACAAAATGTTTATGATTTTCAAATCTGACGCTTCCGTCCAAAGGAAAGGATTCAAAGCAACGCATTCGACAGGTTTTAAACTTTCTTTTGTTTTAATCATTAGCTTATTATTTAATTATTTGGACAGTCTGTGGGGGAAGGCTTATGGCCAACATGGGTTTAGAGCACATATACTCGCACTCAAAGTTTGGAGATTTTAATTACGATAAGAAAGAAGATTGTGATTGGATTATAGAAGCGCCGGAAGGAAAGCGGGTCAGACTTCGGTTCGTTACCTTCGAAGTGGAACACGAGGCCGACTGCAGCTATGATTACGTCGAAGTCTTCGATGGCTACGAGGACTCCGCTCCCAATTTGGGTCGTTATTGCGGTAATAAGGTATAAATGGTCACTTCATTCTTCAATACTGGTCTTCATTTGTATGTCTTTTGTCAGATCCCTCCAGACTTCTTGTCAACGAGTGAGTCATTACTCCTTCGTTTCCGATCTGATGACACCATCCATAATAAGGGGTTTGCGGTCTCTTACTCAGCACTGGACGCCAACGAAGACGAGCAGATAATTAGTGTGGAAAAGCCTCAAAAACATCGGACGGTTGGCCCCAACTACCGTCATCGGCACAGACATATGCGACGGCATAACTGATTCGCATTTTTATGGGAAAACCCCCTTTTTTACTACAATCAGTGCCATATTTTAAGCGATTGTATTTAAGGACAGACAGCATATGGTTGGGCAATACTCTGTGATATTGCTTTGCGATCTCATCCCAAATATACTCTACGATTGCCATAAAAACTCAGTTACTATTACTTTACTTATCATTAATTATCGATAAATTCATTTATTTTAAAAGTCTTTTCTTTCGTTTACTTATTATTTGAGAAATAATTTTATTTATATTTGATTTTAGTTTAGATTTATTTTATAATTTTTGTGCCAAAAGTTCTGAAATGCATGCGATATATACAGTATATTAATATTGGGATCAAATATATTGTTATATATCATATATAGTAAAGGAACAAACTTTTCTAATCAGTGCTTTATATTTGATTTATAAATTGATAGTACAATCAATGAATCTGTTCGTAATTATAGCACAATTTAATTACTTAAACGAACAATAATTAGATTCAAACGCCAATTAATTTTAACGTCGTTTTTATTTTCTACAATCAATTATATATTAATTTATAATATATTTATTTGAAAAGCGTTTCACAAGATTTTATGTAATCCTAGTCTTAACTCTCATTAATTTATATGCTTTTAATGTTACGTTAATATTAATATTCATTTACTTCGGCTTTAATCTCAATATTCACTCCTCTGTTATCTTTTTTATGTAAATAAATAAACCAAAACTCAATAAATAAATCAAAATTAGACCGAAATAGCAATTGTCTGCCAATTGCAGGACACTTCAAATTAATTTATTCCCATTTTCGTTGCCATATTCACAGACTTTTCTATATTTGTTTCACTTATTTATTATTTATTAAATTCACTATTTATAGCATTTACTCAACAGTTGAGCGATTTGTTAGAGAACTTTAATTGTAAAAAAATAACAGAACTATAATACCAACAAATGGAAGAATTTGGAAAATAACAAATCTAAAGCAAAAATGGTAATTTTAGAAAATGTTAAATAATCTACTTGATTAATCTAATATTTCAAAACAAATAATTTATTTTAAAAGAAGATT
>JAQIWP010002562.1:0-10612 GCA_034695525.1 Euzetes globulus
CACTTTACTTAAGAATACTAAATTAATAATTATCAGAGCAAGTAGTTATATTCTTTTTGAGCTTTTCAAATGTAATAACCATTACCCACAGACTTGGGGTATGTTCGAAACAAGTACTGAGGGTCATTTTGACAAAAGTTATAAGTGCATGTAGAAATAATATTTGGAATAAATAATTGGAAACAATTTTTTTTCAAATGATTCAAAGATTAGAAACTTTAATGAATTTTTTTTTTCAATAATTTGACAAAAGCTCTGATTTTTGATTTAACCCTAAAATAAATGCATAGTTTTTATATAAAACAAGACTAAAACGAATGTAAATATAAAAAATGAATAGCAATGAGAAAAATTCGACACATTTTTCAATTATAAAATAATTTATACAAAATTCGAGACGACTTTTAAATAAAGATTTGTTTTTTAAAAATAATTAAAATTAGAAATCAAACTCTGTTTTCGTTAATAACGTTGAAAATTACGAATAATGTCAACATTTAGTGACTTCTCAATCAATAGTTAATACGGTTTTCGAGAGTTATTACTATTGTCTTAAGTTTTACTTCGCTTTAAAATCACTTTCTTTTCATCATTTAATCAAATGTTCAAAAACTACTCATAAAAAGAGTAATCAATTATTTTAAATAATTATATATCTATTTATATTTTGAGAAAAGGAATCGATCGCTAAATAATTTACAATAACTTTCTCTCTCTTATCGAAGAAAAACATTAAATCTTAAGTAAAATTTTGAGCGTTTTATGAGAAAACGATTCGCACAAAAGTAGTGATGATTTTTGAAAAACAACTATATTTTGAATTTAGTTTTGTTTCTGTATTTAATCAATAAACTGATTACACAAACGTTGGCACAACTATTACTTTCAAATGTAGTCCCACTTCTCTTTCAATTTGGAAACAATTGATCAGAATTTAATTCAATAGTTAATGGTTTGGACACAAAAGCCAAGGAGTAGTCCCGACTGGTCTACACCCAGGAGTCGCCGGCGGGCATCGTTGGCGGATATATGGGTTCGTTGTGGTCCACCATATAATTGTCAGATCCGAGTAATGCTGTTTGTGATGAACTATCATTGGGACGACTGTTGTGTTTTTTGCGCTCCCGATTTACCTGAGCGTAAACCGGCTCTGATGTCGGACTTCGAACATATGTCTGTCACAAACAAAAATTAATTCAATTAATTGTTCGCCAATTTGTTATGAGTTATGAAAATGCAATTAAATTTTCTTATGAATGGTTAGAATGAAAGCCAAAGACGTACCCAAACAACAAAGAGGTCAAGA
Organism: Euzetes globulus; assembly: GCA_034695525.1. NCBI lineage: Eukaryota > Metazoa > Arthropoda > Arachnida > Sarcoptiformes > Euzetidae > Euzetes > Euzetes globulus. The sequence continues at coordinate 1,307 of JAQIWP010002562.1, forward strand.
ATTTTGAGTCTAAAGCAATGAGATATGCGATCACTTAATGACTGATTTTATGAGCAATTATTTGATTGAATAAAGCTTTAAAATTATGTTTAAAAAGAAATTTTTTTGTTTAAACATTTCATTTACAAAACGATGAGTTTTTAGTTAATTAGTATCCATGAGATGGAGGCGGAGGTTGCTATAGGAAGGGCGGAGGGAACGGCATTTCAAAAAGTATTAGTTGAAAATGTTTAGCGAAGAATGAAAACAAATGAAAATTAGAATAAGGGTTTAAATACCGCTCCGGGAGGATAAATGGGGATTCCTCCGATCGGTGGACGGTGTAGTAATGGCTGTTGCTGTTGGTTAGGGGACAGCACACCATCGGTTTGGTTCATCTCCGAGAGGGGCAACTCTTCCGGCTGTCAGTGAGAAAAAACAACCATTAAATTAGAAAAATGGTATAAATTTTTATTATTTGAACTAATATTCATACCATTAAATCAAATTTATTTTTAATATAATTTTTTAAACAAAAGAATGATATCTGAAAATCTATCGATTGTTTTGGCAAAAAATAGTTAAAACTGATATTTATTAGAAACAAGTGATTCGAGAAAAAAGATAAGGTTTTGAACATTTAACTGAAAAATATTTGCAATTTTAGAAAATTGGCTGGTTACAGTATTATATGAAAAAAGGGTAAAATTATTTGTGGCAAATGCTGTGTTTGTTATACTTTTTTTGGGACTTAAATTGAGATATAATCACAAATAAAAAAGTTTTTAATTAATAGAAATTAAGTGTGAAATTGAATCAAATAAACAGCGAATTCGTGCAAAATCTTGTATTTCATTGACCGAACAGTTTTTAACTGAATAGCGAATTGATTTGAGGAAAGGTATGGTTTGCACTGAAATTCATTTATAAACTAATCGTTTGTCACGTTTTAATGGTTTAATGACTGAAATTTAATTTCAAATTCAAACTGTTGTGAAGCGAAAAGTTATATGGAATTAATATTTTGGAGAATTTGACGAAAAACAAAAGCCTTTCAAAGGATTCAGAACTGAACCAAAACATGAGAACAACGAATGTTTTGACATTTAATTATAATTAAAAGACTATTGGCTGGCATTTAATTAATTACTCTAAATTGGAATCACATGTCTCTTACCCTTCCATGCATTTGACTCATATTAAGGTCACGACCACCACCTCGCGGAAGAGTTCTGTCTTCATATCTGGTGCCGCCGACTGTGCTCATGGGTCGCGTTAATGTGTTATTAGCGCTGTTAGGAGCGGACGAAGAAGTTGTTCGCGACAATAATGTTCGCGGATTAACTATAAAATGAGACTCTTTCCAACCGGCTTTCCTGTAGACCTCCCGGAGCTCTACGTGTTGCCACATATTAAATAATAGCTACAATTTCAATGATTATTAATTAATTGTAAATACATTGAGAGGAATACCTGTGAAGTGAATTTTGAGACTCGAGGAGAGAATTTGCCCTTTTGTTTGACAATGATTTGGAGCCTTTCGAGTCCTCCGGCCTCCAGAAGGGATTTGGCGAAATCGGGGTTTTTGGAAATCACTTCGTTGAGAGTGGCCAGAACTGCTGCCACCGTGTCGTCACTCGCATTCGAGTCGTGTTGGATATTACCGTTCGGTAGTTTCGACACTAAGTCTTTGAGCGCATATTTGCCGATCAGCTCTTTATTCCGGGAATCCATCGCCAGATTTCTGAGAGCAGTGGCGACGGCACAGACAACTCGGTCCACTTCCATACGTAACAGTTCAACGAGAATGGGTAAACCTTTTTCTTTTCTGACGGCACCCCTAATATCAACACTTGGCTGCCAAAAACAAGCGGCCAGGTTCTGGATGGCACCCGCAGCTGCTTCCAGCGTTTCCGGATTAGAACATTCGGATAATAGGGCTAAATATGGCTGAACTACTTCTGTCTGCCAAAGAAGTTCCATACCACGCGCTGGTTCTGAACGCGGTCGAGTAACAGGCGGTGAAGTGGGTGTTATTGTGCCGCCATTAGCCCCACTATTGCCCGATATCGTCAATTGTTGCGTTTTGGCGTCTAATGAGTTGATCGGAGAACTAATAGCCGACGGAGAAGTCAATGAAGAAGAAGAGTCTTTTGACTTCTTCTTAGAGCCACCAAAACAGCCCAAATTGTCGCCAACTTTATTACCGATGCCTCCCATTATAGCCGCCGCTCGAGATGTCGATGGACTCAAAGAATTGTTTTGATTGGCGTAATAGTGTTTGTCATAGTCCGGGTCTATCACTTCCTGGCACCGATAACTCAGGTTTCGAAGAATGCAAACACAGTTTTCCACTGACTTGTTGTCCATATCGTTCTTACCGATGGCCGAACGCACTAAGTATAGTAAGGCGTCGACCAGTCCTTCACATTCGCGTAACTTTCGTCGCGCATACTCTCCGGCAGAGGACACGTTTCGTAGAACTCCAGAACCGTTTCGAAAAACTGTTGACCAATAGATGTCACCGCCATTGGACATGACTCCGGGTGGCGCCGGTAGGTTAGGGTCTATACTGCGATCCCAACCCGAATGAGGAATAATAATCACATTCACTGACACTGTGAGGGCGTCGTCAATGATTGGTCTCTTCAGCTCTTCAGAAGAGCTAAGATTCCAAAGAACTCCTGTCACGAGTTCTCTGATCTCATTGTCGACAGTTTTGCGCAAAAGTCTGACCAACGCTGGAATACCGCCGGCGTTACGAATCGCACGTTTGTTCTCATCGTTTTGTCGGCCAAAACTCAAATTCCTGAGCGCTCCGCAGGCGTTCCTCTGGATTTCCGGAACCTCTTGTGACAATAAATTAATCAATGGGGGAATTCCTCCCAACGCTCTGGTCTTGGACTTCATATTGTCGTCCATAAAGCAGAGATGTTGGAGATATGCGGCGGCGTTGGCGCGGACTATATTATTGGGATGCACTAAAAACTCAATCACTTCGTGAAGGTCTGGATCTCTATATCGGACGTCACCGGACGATCCGTCTGCCATCACAAGATGGTCGACACCCGGAACTGGTGTCATGTGAGGCATTGGTGTCATATGAGAGTTAGACACATATGGAGTCTCTTCTTCATAGACGGTGTGTGGCATTTGTCCGGCAGAAACATTGTTGACATATTGAGGGCCGTGTATAGACCCGCCCCCGTAATTGGCGTAGTCGTCAAAAGAAGGTCGTCTGTCTAAATAGCCCTGGGGTGCGTCGTCGTAGGCGTTGTAGAAACCGCCGCCCGGAGAGTGCATCTGAGGTGACGGTCGGCTCCCATATCCATACGGGTCTTCAATGGGAGGGTTGAGTGTGTGATGAATCGGCGGGTGATGTGTTGACTGGTCCAACTCGTAGTAACCCGAAGGCGTGATCTGGTTCATTGCACCCGATTCTGACACCATTGAAGGGGTGGCCGAACCGTCGAGTCGGTAGTCGTGCGGATGAAAGTTGTTCTGCAGATCCATTAATTATTCACCGAATCAACTGTTCATTCAATAGAAGACATAATTAGTAAACATTGACTTTTCACTGACTTTTCAGTTTAGTTAGACTTCAAATTCAGACTCAATTATAAGATCGGAGTTTAGATAAGGGATGCAATTCATTAACATTTCTTACTATATTTGGACAAAACAATTATAATAATAGACTGACAGATCTGATGGCACCCACTGTCTGGTTGTGACAGTCGACTAATTCAATATCATTTATTAAAGGTTTCGAAATTAAAACAATTGAAACAATAGATTAAATATCCGGACATCTAAACCGGCGATTTAATAGTCACTGCTCTGCTCTTCATCAGATCAACCGATGGATAGGAGTTGAGAGCACTCGTCATGCGTTCTGTGCCTTCAATACAAATATCTGCTTTTCCAGTCATTCCGATAGACTGACTGATAGATCAAAACCATTGAACCAATGATTAGATATTCAGAAAATGCAAATTCAATAGTGATTTGCATCCAGTCTTAGACAGTAATGAAGTGGATATGAAGTACATGTATTGCCAACAGACCAACCAAATGACATACAGGACTTCATATCTTTCTTCTCAAACAAGAATCAGATTAATTATTCAAATAAATCAAAATTCAAACGCTTTGCATAACTTAGAACATAGTTTTACAAACAATTAAACCCAACCAATAGGTTCTTGGCTTATGTCAGCCTATTTAAGCCACAATCCAATACACAAAAAATTAAATAATCGATTTATTGAACATTAATTGGAATATTTGTTTAGAAAATAAAATAATTAAAAAAATATTCATTGATTTCAATGACTTGAATAATGTTAGGAATGAATGGCTTACATGAATGACAAGTCAGAGACTGAAACGACTTAAGCATTTCCCGGCAATTCATTCAATACATATTTAATATTTGGTTGACTTTTAATTAAGTATTAAAATAATTGAACACAAGTTTAAAGTGAAACAACAAAATGATGTTTTGGTCTGAGTTTTGATAATTTTGAAATAAACGCCTGATTTTCAATACACATAATTCTCCAGTTTTTTTTGCCGACTATTTTCAAAATATTTTCAGAGTCAATAACACTTGAGTTGTGTTGAGCCGTAAGCCAAGCGCTCAGTCCTCAGCTCAGTCACTCGATCAGACCATTTTGTTTGCCATAGAAACGCTCAGATCCACTGCACTGACTGGACGGCACAGCATAGAGTTGTGCGACTCCTAACATTCTCTACTTTTAGTTAACTTTTCGCACTACTTGTTTTAATTGAGCCAACATTTCCATTCAATTTCTTTGTTTTCCAGTTCATTCATTGAATAAATCATTTCATCTTGAATAATCTATCATCTAGTAAAAATGCAATTCTTACTAAACAAGTAATCAATTTCTATTTATCTCGAAATGTTTACCATTTCCATGAATTGCAATTTAGAAGTGAAATTCAGATAAAAGTAGACAAAGTTATCAAGATAACTTTAATCAAAATAGCAAATATTCATTTAGTTGAAGGTCTGGCGACACTCAGATGGTGGTACTACTTCTGATGGTATTTACAAAATCAAGAGTCACTAGAAATAGAGGAATACTAGTTGTGCAGGTAATTTAAGGAAATTAATTCCGAGCAAACGACCATATTTTCAATTTGCCGGCTATTATTGGTTAGTAATGTTAATAAAGATGCAAATCATAATTGAAATTCCGACTCACACTGGAAATACTGGCCTCAAAGCCTAACATATAGCCAACCAATTATATTATTTTTATTCAAACCATATTTTTAGGAAATTAAAGATACAGACGGCTTATAACCAAGAATTTAAGTTCATTTATTTGAAATATAATTTTTAATTCTTAAAAATAACTTATAACTTTATTTCATAGATTGCACATGGGCAATATTTATTAACTAAACATGTCTATAATAGTGAGTGTTGAAACGTTTGACTTCTTATCAGGGATTAAAACTTGAATAGATTGGACTATACCTAGGTATATATGCAATCATAAATTCTTGGAGATTTCTATTTTCAGAAAGAAAGTTGTGATTAAGTTTTAATTTGTCAAGCTAAGCTTGTAGAAACTTTCAGTGCCTTCAAATATGCGTTGAGTAAAAAAATAGTGTATTCGACTACTAGTATATTAAATGAGTTGAGTAACTATCCGTTCGTAGCAATGGATATAACAGTCAATAGTATTGAGTCAATAATCAGTATCTGAACCGAAAAATCTGTTTCACTAAACTCTATAAACAAACACAAAATTAATGATTTGATTCATTATTGGCGATCAAAAAAGCTTAGAAACAAAAATTCAATAAAAAAAAAGTCTGAGATTTGAATCAAATGTTAATCAGAGGACAGAATGGACTGATTGGCGACTAATCATACGATAAGAAAGTTGTTTTTCATACGAAATGAAGAGATAATAAAATAGCGTTTCGTTTATCAAAAATGAATTACAGGTTTTATTTCTAATGATAAATGTTTGTCATTAATCGATGGACAGTCTGATGGAAGGGGTCAGACAGTACTACAAGTCAGCGATGGATTTGCCGATAATTTGTGCGCATTCGAGTATTTGCTGTTCGTTGATGACAAGAGGCGGTGCGAACCGTATTTTGTCGCCGTGTGTCGGCTTTGCCAACAGACCGTTGTCTCGGAATTTGAGACACAGATCCCACGCGTCGTACTTCTCGTTGATAACGATAGCGTTGAACAAACCCTTTCCGCGAACTATTTTGATCACATCTTTCGACAATTTATTCAACTCCTGTCTCAACAGAATTCCCATTTTCTCTGAGTTTTCCACTAATTTCTCATTTATAATGACTTCCAGAGCAGAGATGGCAACCTTTGCAGCCAAAGGATTGCCGCCATATGTCGATCCATGTTCTCCCGGTTTGATAGAAAGTATGACTTCATCGTCTGCGAGCACAGCGGACACCGGGTAAACTCCACCCGAAAGTGCTTTCCCTAAACATACGATGTCTGGTCGGACATTCTCGTGATCGACGGCCAGCATTTTGCCGGTTCGGGCCAATCCTGTCTGGACTTCGTCGGCAATCCAAAGCACATTGTTTTTGGTGCAGAGGTCGCGCACACCTTTCAGGTAGCCGTCGTCGGGCACAGCAACTCCTGCTTCTCCCTGAATGGGTTCGACCATAAAGGCGGCCACATCCTTGTCTGTCGTTAGTTTCTCTTCCAATGCCTTCAAGTCATTGTATGGAATGATTTCGAATCCGGGCATAAAAGGTCCGAACCCTCCGTACGAGGAGGGGTCAGTTGATGCAGAAATGGCGGCGAGAGTTCGACCCCAGAAGTTGTTTTCGGCAAAAACGATCTTGGCATCGTACTGTTTGATGCCTTTGACAGTGTAGGCCCACTTTCTGGCCAGTTTGCAGGCAGTCTCACAGGCCTCCACTCCCGTATTCATTGGCAACACTTTGTCGTAACCAAACATTTTGGTTATGTATTCCTCGAATTCACCCAAAGCCGAGTTATAGAAAGCTCTTGAGGTAAGAGTTAAGATGTCCGACTGCTTTTTCAGTGTGTCCACAATCTTTGGATGACAGTGACCCTGATTTACAGCAGAATAGGCCGAAAGGAAGTCATAGTACTGTTTGCCCTCCACGTCCCACACGTAAACACCTTTACCTTTACAGAGAGCCACTGGCAGCGGGTGATAGTTATGAGCGCCATATTTGGCCTCCCGATCAAACACTTGCTGTGATTTGGCGCCTAAACCATCGGCTGAAGACAACTGACGAATGGTTGAAATCAGAGGTTTGGTTCGGATTATTGACAGACTTTTAATCATTTTGTTAAACAAATTATTAATTCAATCAATGCTTTGGTTTGAAGAGATTTTCAAAATGTTTCACAAAAATAACGATTTGAAGGAAAAACGAGTTCACTTTGAGAGCAAAGAAAGTCGAATCAATCGATTTAAGGCTCAGATTAATTATTTATATCCAAGAGTATTGAAAATCTAGTCGAAGGCAGTAATTATTAACTAAAAACTGGTTAATAAGCCCTTGATTTCGATATATTATCGAATTTAAGTCCACAAAAAATCAAATTTCAAGTATTATATAAATTTTGAAATCAAAGACAATTTTTTCTCTATTAAACCAAATGGAGTAAAGTCTGAGACTATCAGAGAGGCGATGATATTAGCAATTGTTAAGCGATTAGTTATTTGCAAATCATAAGTGACTTTCAAATCAATTCTTCTGACAGTTTGTCGCTTTATATTGAGATCAAAAGTGAGAAAACACTTCAGATACTAAACTCAGATAATAGTCATGAAATCACAATCAAATTGAGTACAAATTAATTGTAATTATAATAACTTTCAAATAAAATAACGAATAAACTGTAGAAACAAATAAAACAGACAAGAATTTGGCGTATAGTTTGAGGAAATGGCTTTGAAGTAATGACCGATTCTGTTGACTAATATTTATTACTTTAAGAATCACTTTAACAATCAATTAAATGATGTAACAAATGGATCAGAAGAGTATATTCTCCTCACATTAAGAATCACAAGAAGAAGAAAAGGACCAAATAAATCATTGGACTCAATGTCTAATATAAATGTGTTTACTTATAATTCAAGGTTCTATTTTGCTTAGCATTCCCTTCGCGCAAATGCTTCGGAATATTTTTTATTTTCATTTTTGTAGAAGAAATTCAAGTTTTCGGATAAAAATACGATCAAATGTATTGCAAAATAAATGTGAAGCAAAATATGCAATAACCTCATTAACAATTGAGAGCAGAACAGAATCCCATTATTAATATTACCGGTAGTTTAACTCAACTCCGAACTTCATAATTGATTCTCATTCTGTGTGAACTGCACTTCACTTAAATCAGTTTTTGCACATCTGTTGGGCAATGAATCAGACTATTAATAGAGATATCCAGTCTTAAAGTGAGTCTAATTTTAGGGCAATTTTTTGGTCGCAAATGTAAGACAGGGTCACGAAAATCAGAGTCAAGTCAAACAAGAAATTTATTATTTTTCTTTGTTTTAGAAATTTATTTTCGATATCAAAATCAATTGGAAAACTTTGAAAGTAATTTTGAGGAACGAAATAATTTGATTGGTTATTGTTATCTGAAAATTCTTGGTTTATTCCACTTTTATGCTACTTTTGAAAATATCAAAATGTTTGTCACGTCTGACGCTCTTAGAGTTGTGTCCATTTGGTGTCAAACTTGAATTGAACCAAAGGAGTGATAGGAATGGCAACACCGCTAAACCAGAACAAGAGCTCACAGTCCAACAGTGCAACGAACAGATGCTCAGGAATTTTAAGACATTTTTTCTTTCATTTACTCTTTTGAAAAGAAATGTATTTTCTTTTGAGGGTAAAGGACTCACAAATAGGTATTACAACTGAATCAGAGCTTACTTCACATGAATCCAAAAACCCTTTTTAATATCAAAAGCTAAGAAATAAATCATTGTTTTATAGTTTTAGAGTCTAATCGATAACTATTTTCAGGCCTCTGAAGTAGTATTGAAAGCACTTAAACTAAAAAAGCACTTATTTTGTCATATCTTTCAAATCTGACTAAAATTTAAACTCCAGATCAATGGAAAATCCAATAAAATATTAATTTCAAAATTAAAAAATATATTAAATAATTGAAAGATTAGAAGCATTTGATGGACTTTTCGGTCAAATTGAGGGATGAGTGGAATGAAGTTCAAACTAGTCTTGCAAATTGTCCGAAAACCTAGTCCCTTGCTGCTCCCTTTGATCAATTTTGATTTTCACTCCCTTTCCAAT
>JAQIWP010002563.1:0-10610 GCA_034695525.1 Euzetes globulus
TAGTCAGAATCGATGTATAATTTATATAAATTGATTACTTGAAATTTGATACTTTGAGGCCCCCTAGCGCCGATCTGGCCAGGATTTGGGTAAAGTGTCCACCAGCATTTTTGCTCCTTATGATCTCCTCTATCGAATGGCACCTATTTCATTCGGGGGTCATGGAATCCATTTTTGCATTGGAAACCGTAATTGCTCTTTATTATGGGCTGACCATAGGAAAATTGCGATAGTTCATAAAGTATGTAAAATGTTTAAATTCAACTTTAATTATGTCAAACCATTGTGACATTGTCATAAAGGCAAAAACCACAATTAAATTAAATTTTTCAAAAAATTAGGTTAGAAAATTAAAGAATATAAACTGGTAATGTTTAAAATTTTAATAAAAATAATTTTTTAACAATTTTTTAAAAATCATTATGATTCAAGGGTCGACTATATATATTCATGGGCCGACCATTGAGACATGGATCGACCATTGAAATACATGGGCCGACCATAGAAAAACCATTAAGGAAAAGTTTCTCAAAATAAAAAGATTATTTCTATTTAGCCATCTCTAGGTTTAAATATAAAAACTTCAATCAATATTTTTTAAAGACTTTCCTCGATTGTGTTCGTGACAATATTTCAAAGTTGTCAACTTTAAATCTAGCAATCTTTCATATGACTAATTTTAATCAGGCATGGCCAAAGGGTAACGACTTTCTGAAGTAACCCCCTAGTTTTGAGATTTGGCTCTAGGGCTCTTAATAACATATGATCTGTTTATTACCGTCTAAAAAGATTTATCAACAAAATGAGAATGTTTCCGTCTGCCATTTATTCCCTTTCTTAATCTCTTTAGATTTTTGTATGAACAAGAGTAATTACTCCCTCGCTACATCCTCACCGTGGTCCTATCTTATAATTTTTTATTGCTAATTTTATAGTGTTCTCATAAATTAAATTTTATTTAGTTTTAAGTATTTGTAGTTCAAAATTCACTTAAAATAATTAATTAATATTTAATTCACATCATTAAATTTAATAAATTGTCCAACTGTCATAGGACAAATTAATTAGTTTTATAAAATTGTATTTTTAATCCTTCTTCAGAGTGTTTTCAATAGAATTTTATAAAGCTTGAACTTGCTCAAAACCTATTTTTAGATATTTTTTAAAATGTTAAAAATTTCTTTCATATATTTTATACTATTATGGCTGCCCTGGCTCAGAGAACACCAGGGATACAATCAGATGAACCATATTCGGCATAATCAAACTGACTTTGAAGACTTTGAAAACGACCAAGATAAAACATCATATTGCACCGATGAAAAATTAATTGAAACAATGGAATATTTATTTCTGCCTGAAGATTCCACGGATGAAATGGAAAAGATTGACTATAAACAAGCAAATCTAGAAACTGCAATAAATGCATTCAATCGCTTTGAGATGTATTTCAATAATGTCAGCGAAAAGTTTTCAAATATCAACAAGTTGATCATGAACAAATACAAAGATCTATTTTTGACTGCTGACATTTCTGGTGAATGTCTGGAAAGTCTGTTCCGCATCAGTTCCGGCATAAATAATGGCGAACAGTGGGCTCTGAAATGTAAGTTATCTACCAAAGCTATTAATAATTTAAGTTATAATTTATAACTTATAAATGATCAAGAGAGTTGATATATACTAGGCATTAAAAAAAATGAAACTGAAATTATATAAATTGGTTATAGTCTTAAAAAATGCCTGTAAGAACATGAACGCACTTTTGATGTTCTTGTTACTTTAAATACATCTTGTACTTTGCCTACTTATTAAACATGTAAACATGACTTGGTGAAAAATAGATTTACTTAAAATATGACTACAATTTAATCAAAATTTGTGTCCACAGTCATCGATTCACAACCAAATTTCATACCGATGTTAACTCAGTCGGCCTTTCCTCTCATCAATTATGACGAGTGTCTTGCAATTCAGTCTCCAATCATCGAAGACAAAAGACCGATAAGAGGACAACACTGTGTTTTAGACTTCCCAGATATTTCAAAAGTTGAGAACAGCAGCGAATTAACTAGAATTATTGAAAGAATTCCAAAATTTGCCTTGATGAACAACATGAACCTCTCACTTATTTTAGATAATCCAGATGATTTGCTTTTATATTTCAAGTTAAATCCAGTGATCCAGTCCTTTTTCAACTCCATTAGCTTCTGTTTACCGACAAGTTGTGAACCAGATGAAATATCTGAATTAATCAATTCTGGTAATTTATTTGAATAATTTTTGAAATTATTTCAGCAAGATAAAGCTTTATTATTTTAATCTAGTTTTGTATCCGCTAACAAAATTCCCCGTCAAATTTAAAAATGAATGCAATTATAGTGGTAAAGTAACAAGTTTAAATATGTTTCAAAAACTTTCTCGGTAAGTTTTACTTTAATTAGCTATATTTTCTATGATGATAAGCAAGACTATCTAAATTTTTCTTCTTCAGCTTGTTAATTATCACTTTGTCATTAATTGTAATATTAGTTACAATATTTGACCATTTTAATACAAAATGGTGCTTGCCAAATAATGACTATAAATGGCCACGAATATTAATCAATTCATTTTCAATGAAAAGATCTGCAAAATTGATATTTTCAGTCAGAGAAAACGACCAATATAAATGCCTGGATGGATTAAGAGTTATATTATGCTTTGCATCTATTGTGGGGCATAATTATATTTTGCCCACCAACATTTTTATTACACGAAGCGCTGATATGTCCGGCTTTAGACGTACATTCTATATGAACTATTTGCATAATGAAAGTATCATGATGATATCTGGTAAATATACTTGCAAATAACTTATATATGAGATAATTGAATTTTTATTTCAAGGAATATCTGTTTTCTTAGAAAATGAATCTAAAATCGCATTGAATAAATTCAATCTACTAGGAACAATTTTTAAAAGGTTAGGGTTAGGGCTAATTTTTCAAGTTTGGAGCATTTTATATATAGAAATAATTTCAAATTTTCTGCTTAGATATTTAAAATTTGCATCAATTTTAATGATTGGTCTATTTATATCTTTAAATTTTGAACATTTTGGAAATGGTGAGCTTGTTAAATTAATTTTTAATTTTTATGAAAACTATCTATTACATATAATTTATGATAAAAATAATTTAAAAATCTATAATTATTTACTCCATTATTAATTTAGAAATTTTGCAATTTATCCAGGTCCAATATGGCCAATATATGTTAAGGCTGTCACAAAGATTTGTGAAAGAGACTGGTATTTACCATTCACCATGCTAACAAATTTTCCATATTATCTATCGCTACATTGGGATTTCCCAACATCATTTAACCAGGTAATGATAATATTTTGAGGATTCATAGATTAAACTAATATATATTTTGATAGTGTATGTCACAATCCTGGTGAGTAATGAATTTTGGATAATTACATTTTGACATTATATTTATATCCTTGCGAGCTATGAATTGGTATGTCAAAAATATCATTTTTTACCAGGTTCTATTCATCAAATTTCCAACTCTACATAATATCGCCATTACTTCTTGTACCTCTAATAAGATATCCGAGATTGGCCTGGAAAATCTTACCAATAATATTTTTCATATCATTACTATTGCCATTGTATTACAGGATGGTAAAAAATGTAAAATTCATTTTCGAAATTCATCCATCTAATATTTTTAAAGACTATGAGAAAACTCATAATATATTTTTTGAAATATCATGGAATTATCTATTGGCTTATATGTTAGGAATTGTTCTTGCCCATCTAGTGAAAAATAAACCCGATGCTCATCTTGGTGGACCTAAAGTTGAATTTATTATTACAATAATAACATTTTCAATGACTATTGGCGAGTTCATTTGGAGGACATATTGTACCGAGAGCTCATATCAATTTCAAGCTTTCTTTGGTTATGAGAAACAAGTTTATTTGGTACTTTATAAATTATTACATCTTTGTAGTTTTGCATGGTTGATTTTTAGCTGTGCTACAAAACGACAAGGTACACTTCAATTATGATTAATTTTACTATTTTTAAGTTTGGTGAAAACTAACTAGTAGCTAATTTTCTTCCTTTGGCTAGAATTAATAAATAGCATATTAGGCTGGCTGCCATTTAGAAGAATCCATAGATTAACGATGGCAGTTTACATGGTAATTAATAATTTTTAAAATTTACTAGTCATTACTAATTATGTAGATTTACTTAATTTTTCTTGATGAGAATTGAATTCATTCAAATATTTTATTCATCTTACAGCAGATAAATTCTTAATACCCTTTTTCGTGGGTTATAAGGACCGGTTCTTATAAATGATTTTTCTTAAAAGGGGGTCCTTATTTATGATCTATAATGACCTAGCAAATTGCAATATTCTGAGACCGGTATAAAGACATGACTTTGAAGACAGTTTTGAACCGAAATTAATTTTAAATTAATTGATTTGAAGACCGGTCTGAATGTTATACATAATAATTTAGAGCTATTTCACTGAATAAATGACCGGTCATTTCATTGAATTGGTTATAAGGACCGGTCCTTTTAACTGATACCTAGAAAAGGAGGTCCTTATAGATGATCTATAAGGACATAGCAACCGATTGTTTGATGCTGAAATCCCCGAAATGACTTATAAAAACCGGTCTTATAACCCACGAAAAAGGGTACATACTATTTTTGGTTAAAGAGAATTTGTAATACCATTATATCGGGGTTTCCCCTCATTCTGGATAACACAAGAGATTCAACATTTTTTACGAAAAAATGGCTTTTAAACCAAGGATAAACTATAATCTTAAATTACTTCAAACTATTTAAATTTCTATTGATCATCTAGCTATGTAATTTTATAATCCAATATCGATATGGAAATATTAGAGAACAGACCACATATTCCGATTATAAAGTGGTGAGATTGTGCTTGATAATGTGACTTGATGAAATTTATGTAAATTAAATTTTTAGTGGACAAACGGTGTGTTTGATTTCATTTTCACCAATCTTGTATCGATCTTGGCCACACTATTTTTCATTCAACCTTTACAGAATTTACTTTTCCTAGCTTATAATTCCATAACTGAAAACACTGACCTAGGCCAAGCAGAAAACACTGATTTAGGACAAGGAGAAAATCAAAATAAATCTGGTTTTGAGGCGTAAAGAATAAAGTTTGATTTTTACCAAGACAAATTAATAAATACTTTGAAGAAACAAATGTAAAATTATGTTCTATGACACTTATCAAAATATGCCATATTTAAATGTACTAGTTTATTCAGAAATAAAATCATATTAAAATCAGAGTTTAACAGCTTTAACAAAAACTCCATATTTAGGGCAGAGAGAAACCAGTTTGCACACAGTCCTCAGGTCACCCATCTCAGTGTTAGGACCGGCCACTAGTCTATACTTTATTAAGAGTTTGGCCAAACAGAGCTTCATCTCGAAGAAGGCGAACCGCATTCCCACACAATTTCGGGGACCACTGCCAAAGGGCTGCCACGAGGATGGGTTTATTTCATGCTTGCGTTCCGGACTGAATCGTTCAGGGTCAAACTTCTCCGGTTCTGGCCAGTAGTCAGGATCGTGATGCAGATAATAAGTAGGGAACTGAATGGACGACCCCTTCGGTATAGTTATGTCTTTGTATTTATAGTCAGAATTGGTTTCTCGCGTTACGAATGTTATTAACGGCGGATAGATTCGCATCGTTTCGTTGAGAACCCACTCCATGTACTGCAGTTTCCCCACTGTATTGAAGTCCAGTTTGCCTTCACTTTCAAACAAATCCCTGACCTCCTGTCTGACCTTCTCTTGAATGTCAGGATGATTGACCAGAATATGTGCCGCAAATCCCAGTGCAGTGCTGGTCGTCTCATAGCCGGCCTCATAGAACAACACACAATTGGCTTTGATCTCCTCAATAGTCAAACCGATGCCAGTCTTATTGAACACATCCTTCACATCGGTTACCTCTGATGACTTGACCTCTGTATGATCAGTACTGGCGGTCAGTTTGTCATCACTCATAGCAGACATGTCTTCGTGCGATATCTTCGAGTCTATCATTAGTTGCAATAAATCTCTTCTTCGAGAGTTTGGGTCTCTTTTTCTCAATTCAATGATATCCCGACTCATATCTAGAAGAGTACCCGTCGGTGACTTCCCAAACATGTGTCGGATTCGCTCATCCAGTCGTCGGTAGGGATAGAGAATTAAATCCAATTTCGGGAAACAAGTGATGGGAAGAACAAACCATCGGTTAGTCTGAGTATTGAACACATCTTTAGCCGCCTTCAAGAACTTATTGTTCGGATCCTTTTGGACATCAGTCTGGACACCGAATGCTGTCCTTCCAATGACATCTGTAGTCAAGCCTTGGAACAGGTCATAGATATTGAATTCTTGGTCCCGTTCTGAATGACTGTCCACTAATTCAACCAAAGTATTGATAGCGTTGTCCATAATCGGTGTCATAGTCTTGAGTTTGGCTGAACTGAAAGTCGGGGTTAAAATACTTCTGATTTGTTTCCAACGCTGTCCTCTACTCCTGTGAACGGCTCCTCTCATCTCACGAATAGCATTCATACCATCCTTCATAGTCATGTGCTGTCTATCATAAAAATAGAGGAAGTCTTTGATCTGAATATTCTTAACCAATTCCGGGTCGGCCACCAGAACAATGGGTTTTGCGCCGTTATAATAGCCCATAACTTTTCCATATTTTTCAATCAGAGTCTTTTGTCTATCAATAGATGACAGTCCCGTAAAGTCTTTCCTATTGCCACCAATAAGACTAGGCTCTGGACCGGGTATACCATTTCTGGCCAGAATAGACATCCATCGTATTCGCCGGTAAATAATGAGTCCAATAATGGGAATCAACAGCAAAAAAATCAGCATGATCAAAGCGATGATCTAGTTCAACTGTAAAGTTATTTTTATTAATCCTCTGATTGGAGTATACAGTTTACTCCCGTTATAAGGGGCTGATATCGAGGACACTTACCAAACAATTAAATTAATATATTTAACGATCTCTTCAAATGGTTTTAATAGACTTTTAATGAATAAAAAAATGTTAGCAATTAATTAAAATACGACTTAAATGGAGGAAATGTTTCTAATATACATTAAATAAAGTTAATCTTTGCCAGGTCACCTTGAAATTCGCATCTGTTTACTCATTTGTCTGAAAGATAACAAATGATTCCGGTATCAAATAATTTTAAATATTTATTTTTATATGAACAAGAAGCTCATTCAAAGACTAAATAAAGTACATACAAGTACATTTCAAATTCTACGGAATACCCAAGGAGGTACCAAATCTTAAACTTGGGAAACTAGTTGAAACAAAAACGTATATTTATGAAAACTTGATAGACTTATAGTTTTTTTAATAGGTGACTCAATTAAATTGTAAATGGCTTCTGAAGAGACTAGACATGGTTAAGGGATCTATTTAATAGAACTGTTTCAAAACTTAGATAATCAAGAACAATTAAAAATTTAAGTCTCTTTTGAAATAAAACACTGGGTATATTCAAAAAACTAAGTTTGGATAAAAATTCTATTAATAAAAAAGATTATAAAAATAAAGATAAGATATAAACATTTTATAAGAAACCTTTCATTTAATAAGTGATTTGTTATAACTTATAAGGTTTTCATTTAAAATAAATACTTTTATACATCGAATAAAACCAAGAAAATGTGTTTCACTTTGTTTGATAAAATAAATCAAAAACATTAGTAAAAAGTGTACAAAACAGCTACAGTTTTACAGCCTTCACATAAACCCCATTCTTCGGTGTGAGGGTCAAGACCTTGCAGTCTGTCTTGAGTTCCCCGATCTCGGTTTTGGGAGTCGGTTCCAAACGGTATTTGAGCAAAAGTTTAGCCAAAGCCAGTTTCGCCTCAAATAAGGCAAAACGCATTCCAATGCAATTTCGTGGACCACTTCCGAAGGGCTGCCACGAGGAAGGATTGATCTCATGTTTACGTTCGGGACTAAAACGATCAGGATCGAATTTTTCTGGCTCAGGCCAGTAATCAGGGTCATGATGTAAATAATGAGTAGCTATTTGCACGACAGCCCCTTTTGGAATTGTTATATCTTTGTATTTGTAGTCAGTCAGTACCTCCCGGGCCACAAATGTGATAACCGGCGGATAAATTCGCATCGTTTCGTCCAAAACCCTTTCCAAATACTGGAGTTTACTCACTGTATTGAAGTCCAGTTTGCCTTCGTTTTCAAACAACTCCTTAACCTCTTCCCTGACTTTTTCTTGAACTTCAGGATAATTGACCAGAATATGAGCTATAAAACCCAAGGCAGTGCTGGTCGTCTCAAAACCGGCCTCATAAAACAGCACACAATTTGCTTGGACTTCATCATCAGTTAAACGGAAGTCCTTTTTACTAATTCTCCCTTTTTCCTTTTTAGCATCATTCGGAGTTTCGAGGCCAACATCTTGATCATTACCAGCGGTTAATTTCTCGTCAGTCATGGCCGACATTTCTTTCTCCGATATCTTCGTGTCTAACATCAGTTGCAATAAATCTCTTCGTTTAATATTCGGGTTTTGTTTCCTCAGTTGTATTATATCTCTGGCCATATCGAAGAGTATGCCATTTGGTGACTGTCCTCTCTTATGTCGTATGATTTCTTGAAGTCTTCGGAAAGGGTACAGGACTTTGTCCGTCAGTGGAAAGCATTGGATAACTAAATAGAAGACTTGGTTGAGCTTCATATTGAAGATGGCTTTGGCGGCGTTCAGGAACTTATTGCTGGTCTGGTTTTGGACATTACTTTGAATACCGAATGCAGTCCTTCCGATCACATCAGTGGTCAGATTCTGAAACATATCGTAAACATCAAATTCTTCTTCATTCTGAGCCTTTTTATCTATAATATCAATAAAACTATTGATGGAGTCATCAATTATTGGAGTCATTGTCTTCAGTTTGGATCCACTAAAAGTGGGCGTCAACGCGCTTCTTAAATCCTTCCACCGCTTGCCCTGTGCTCTGATCAATGAGCCTCCCTGTGCCGGTTGTGGATGAATGCCATGTTTCAAAGTCGGGTGCGGTCTATCAGCAAAATATTGGAAGTCCTTGATCTGTATATTCTTAGCCAACTCCGGGTCCGCCACCATAACAATAGGTCTTTTGCCGATATAATAGCCAACTATTTTACCATATTTTTCGATCCACTCTTTTTGTCTTTTAATTGTTGGAAGTGCTCTGAACTCAACGATATTTCCAAAAATAAGGTTCGGTTTGGGACCAGGAATGCCATTCCGGGCCAACTTTGAATAATGTCTGACCCTATCTATCAACAAATATGTTATTAAAATAATTAAAATACTGGCAATAATTAAAAACATTTTCAATTTATTAATGTTTTTATATAAATAAGTTTATTAACGAAAAGTGATTATTAGAAAACTTAACCAGGCAAATAGTAAAACACTTTTTATAATAAAATTCTGATTTGAATCAATGGCTTATATATGAGGCAAAGACTTCTCTAATGTAATGCTATCGCTATTAATAACCTTTAAATATTTTGATATACTGTTCACACAAACAATAAAAATGTACTCAAATCTACTCAAATGGTAGTACTTTTGAGTACTCTTTCTGATAATAGGTCTCTGATAATAACACTCAATTTATTTTAAACTTGACTGAAAGGAAAAAATGCATGCTCAGATTTCATGCTTAGTAAACTATAAATTGACCATATTCTGGAGAAAAAGCTGTCGAAAGTCCATTTGAATAATTCATTTGGAGGGAATCATTATATTGCTTGAGTTGTTGAATGAATTTCTATAGTTTATTTCAATAAAAGGAAAAGATATCATTTTTTAATTAACGTGAATTTAATCACTAATTTATACACAATTTTATTTTTTCAATTATTTTGACATTTATTAAGCTGGCTAATTTTTCTCTATTATCTGATTACCAATTTCAGATTGATTTTGGGTAAACCGGTGACTAGCGGTTAGTTGAAAGGCTCAACAAAACTGATACCATCAAAAGCGGTGTTCCGAATCAGGGCTGTTTCCCGACCAGTTTAACTGTTAATGTTCATCCTCCTGTCCTTTATTTCGATATTTACCTTTATGATATTCACTGCATTTCAGTTTAATAGCTTTAATTTTTAGATTGTTAATTTCTAAAAATGGATTGTTGGAGTTAAAACTTTTTGTTTAAAATATTTTCGAAAGAATATATAATGGGTTTTCACCTATTGTTGAAAAACAAGACGGGGGACAGGAATTGGCCTCTCAGTGCAAAGAAATGCATTTACCACAAGGATCAGATTTCGGTAAGTTTGATGTTCAAATGACGTTTCAAACAGTTTCAAATTTTAAATAATGATGATTATTTAGAATAGATGAAATCAAAGGCAATAATCAGTGGAGTCAAAACCGAGCTTGAACAATAGAAGGCATAAAGTTTTGTTTTTAAATTGCTGCAGTTATTCTGGCTGGAGTTCAAAGTTAAACATCAAAAACGCGCAAACAATAAGATTAAGGGTCAGGTGCACA
>JAQIWP010002564.1:0-10602 GCA_034695525.1 Euzetes globulus
TTTTTGAATATCACACAAACCAGAGATTTGGCGTCTCTTCAGTGGTTTGACGGCAGAAGTATTGTCGCGAATAAAGAATTTTATGACGTGAATGGGGTCAGAATAAGTCAGGTCCCGATCAGTATTTACAGCAGTGGACTCACTTTTCACGACGTAATGGTTGCCACAGGTTCGTTGACTTGGAAATGATTGAACATGATAAATTATTCAAAATATATTTCAGGTCGTATACCATCCGGTCCTCTGCTTTCAATCACCGATTGTCTGATTGGTTGTGAATTCGCGGGCCGTAGGGCTGACACCGGAGAGAGAGTTATGGGATTTGAAATGACCCGTTGTTTCGCCACTTCTATCAATGCAAACGTCAATATGATTACTCCCATTCCCGAGCACTGGTCGATGGACGACGCTATCACTATATTGAGCACATATAGCACTGTCTGGTATGGACTGATTTTAAAGGCATATCTCAGCAAAGGGGAGAGTATTCTCATCCATTCTGGGGCCGGAGGTGTCGGACAGTCGGCAATAAATATATGCAAACACTATGAGTGCGATATTTTCGTAACCGTCGGCACAGAAGAGAAGAAACAATTTTTGATGAAAGAATATAATATTCCTGAGAACAGAATATTCAGTTCCAGAGATATTCAGTTCAAATATAAAATAAAGGAATTGACTGAAGGAAAGGGAGTCGACATTGTCCTCAACTCATTGGCCGGAGAGAAGTTGGACGCCGGCTATGAGTGTTTGGCAAATGGGGGCCGTTTTGTGGAGTTGGGAAAGTTTGATTTGGTTCAGAATAAACAGTTAGGAATGTTTGACTTCTTGAGAGACATTTGTTTCATTGGAGTGGCCGTCGATATGTGTCTTATGGAGAAACAGGACTTTGCCATCAGATTCTTCGATTGGATGCATAAGAACTGTTCCAACGGTTGCGTCAAACCCTTCAACAAAATAGTATTCAAAGCGAGTGAAGCCGAGAAAGCCTTCAGATATATGACAACCGGTAAACACATCGGAAAAATTGTGCTCAGAATAAGAGATGAGGAGAACATAAAAGATCCGCTCAAAAGTATTAAAAGAGCTCCGGAAATGTTGATCACAGGGAAGATATTTTTCGATCCAAACAAAGTCTTTGTTATAACTGGGGGTCTGGGAGGCTTTGGAATGGAGCTAGTTCCTTGGATGGTATATATGGGTGCAAGGAAATTTGTATTGACATCCAGGTCCGGCTTAAAGACAGATTACCAGAAATATGTGATCAATCGTTTAATAATATTTGGAGAAAACTATAAATATTTTAATGTGAAGATTGATATTTCAAAGAACGACTGTTTCACAGTTGAGAGCACCCGACAGGTCATATCCGACGCTTCAAAATTGGGAC
The DNA here is from genome assembly GCA_034695525.1 of Euzetes globulus. Lineage (NCBI taxonomy): Eukaryota > Metazoa > Arthropoda > Arachnida > Sarcoptiformes > Euzetidae > Euzetes > Euzetes globulus. Next base: position 1,391 of record JAQIWP010002564.1, read on the forward strand.
AAATCGGAGGAATATTTCATTTGTCTCTCGTTTTGAACGACTGTTTGGTCGAGAATTTATCGTTCGATAAGTTTTGCGAATCTATTGATACGAAACATAAAGTGTTCAACAATTTGGACGTCGAGTCCCGAAAACTCGGTTATAATTTGGACTTTTTTGTAGTCTTCTCGGCGGTAACATGCGGGAAAGGCAACAACGGTCAGTCCAACTACTCTTACGGCAATTCAATGTGTGAACGCATTTGCGAACAGAGAAGAAAGGATGGACTGCACGGACTCGCCATACAATACGGACCAGTCGGAGACGTCGGGGTCTTTGAAAATACTGAACAATTGATAACAATGACTACTCTACAGAAACAAAGAATCCATTTTTGTTGTGATGTTTTGGATAAATTCTTATCAATCAAAGAACCCATTGTTACTTCTTATGTGAGTTATTTTTGTTTTAGACACAAACTAGCTAATTCTATATTTCTATATTATTCATTTCTCATTTTCAGTTGAAAGCTGAGCGCACAGTTCAAAGTGGAAACCGACAAAAACGATTAATCAAAGAACTCTGGAAAGCACTTGGAATCGATCCGGATACTACTCCTGATCATTTGACTCTGGGTGAAATCGGATTAGAATCCATGTTTGCTGTTGAACTTCAACAGGAATTGGAGAGAGAATTCAATATCAAAATTGACATAAATCACGTTAAGATGGTTTCCGTCAAAATGCTCAAGGAATATGAAACTGAACAAACTGATTATTTGAAGCTATACCTGGACGATTTGAAAAGAGCCAGAAATGTATTAATCAGATATAAATTCCTTTTTCCAAATGAAAATTACACAAAACTGAATAATGTGTTGAACGGAAAACCCATTTATTTCTTGCCTCCGATGGAGATTACATTTTCCGCTTACGAAGAATTGGCCAAAAATATGAATCGACCCGTTATTGCTCTCAATTGGACTAAAGATATGAATAATTTTGAGACAATTAAAGAAGTCTTCACTCATTTTTTGCAACTTTTGAAGCAATTGGAACCAAACGGCAAATACGATTTGGTCGGATTTTTAGACGATGCTCTTGTTATTTCTAAACTGCTCCTTAAAGGACAGGTCAACAAAGCAGTTATTATAGATCTTATTCCTGATAATCGTTTTAAAGAGGAAATGCTTTCCGATGATTTTATTTTAGATTTTATATCTTCATCTTTGATTAATGGTTTGCCAGATACTTTTAAGGAGAAAATTAAGCGCGAAATCAAATCAGAACCTGAATTAAACTCAAAAATCAGAAAACTTATTTCCGAGTTGAAAGAATTTGCGGGAAGGGGTCTAATCGCCAACGACTTGGAAGACATTTTACACTCAATGGTGAAGAGGATTAACATTATTTCCAAATACAGACTTCAAAAGAGTAAAAAGTTCTCAAATAAATTGAAGGAAAGAATTGGCAAAAAATGGTTCAAAAAGACGGGAAAATTGACTGTCATTAAGGGATTCACTTTCGCTAAAGTAGATGATGTCGACAAAGAACTGGATAACATTCGGGATCTTTATTTGTTGCCCGACAAAAATGTAAGAGTTGTTTTTCATTAACATATTCACAATGGAATTGTTGTAGGAATCGGATGACATCATAACAATTCAGGGGATCGACATTCAGACCTCTTTAGAGAACGCCACACAAATAATTGCCCCGAAAATAATCGATTGTTTTAAATGAATTCAGAGGAATAATTAAGATTTGTATTTGATTTTCAACAGATATCCTGTTATTTCCATTCAATATTTCTAAAATTTAATTCTAAAAATAATCTAGCAACAATCATTTATTTTCGTTTTATTATATTCTTGCTTCAAAATTAGTCACAATAATTTTCAAGTAGTGTAATCTCGCTTTATTTTAATATTTTAAATTTATTGAATGATAATATGTTCCAATTTAATTTAATAATTCCTTTACTTGCTGAATTGTATTTTTTTAATTAAAGAACAATTTTTACTTACGATTTAATTTTTGTTTTGTAGATCAAAATTTTAATTTTTTTTTAATCTAGACAAGCTATTAACATTTTATTTTTAACTATTCACGCTTTAAATTAGAACACTTTTTAAACACAAATTAATAATGTTCTTTATTCACCTAATTATTAACATTTTTAACTACAATTATCTTCTTTATTATTATTAATCTGGGGTGAAAGATAAAATGCAAGTCTTTCCATCTAGGCCCATCACTGAACCGTCACAGCACAAGAGAGCAGATGATCTTTCAAGTATCAAATTTCGGATGTATTTTAAATAAATTATGTGAAATTATTATCTCTTTTCACTAGAACTGTTCGTAGAGACTTAAAATGTGAGTGATTACCATTTTGGCCGCCATGGCTAAGAATGGTAATTTTTGGGCCTCCTTTACTGAAAAATGGCAATTTTCGGGGGGGGGGGGGTTAGTTTTTCTGTGTTTTTATGGAACAATTTTTTGTTGTTGATTCAATGACCAAATCTCGGTCTAGGGAGATAATACGGAAAATACCCCCTCCTTGCACATGCCTGCGTTAGATACATTGAGAAAATGATAGAAAACTGTAATTAAATCAAAATATTTAATATAATATTAGTGTTTGTTTTTAGTAAATTAGAAATGGAGTAAAGAAGAAGAAAAATAATTTTTCAAAAATAAATTCAATCAATTTAACTAGCAAATAGCAAGTTCTTTAATATTCTTTGATCCATCACGGAGATTTTAAGGTTTTAAAGGCTTTCAGGCTTTAAAAGTTGTGCTGAAATCACTATCTCTTTCCCCTACGACTGGCCATTGACTTTAAAATACAAGTGATTTTTAATCAGCATGTCAACATTTATTGATGAAAATAACAAACGTTTTTTTTGTATTATCAGGATAAGTCTTGATTTTTTAATCAATTTTTATAATAGTTTAGAAAATTGATAAGGAGATTTGTGAATCAAGTACAAATTAGATCATTTTGGAATAAGTCTATTACATTGTAATCCAAAAACAAGTTAAATAAAATCCTAAATCTTTATAATTAATAAATTTTACAATAAATATAATTAGATGTCATATTTCCAAGAAGAATTGAAGTATTTTTTGGCAAAATAAAGGTATATAAATCAAAATGAAGCAGATAAAACTTAATCCCCTTGAATTATTTATGATATCTGAGTTGAATTTCTTGAAAAATCAATAATTTTCAATTAATTTTCAATTAATTTTCAATTAATTTTCAATGTTAGTTTCAAAAGTTGATAAAGAGATTAGTTAATTCAGAACAGACAAGAACATTTTGAAACAGATAAGCCACTTTGGTTGTAATTTAGAGACAAGTGAAATAAAATCCCATATATATAAATTTATAAATTATGAAATAAAGATCATATAATTGCGTTTTTTTCCTAGAATACTTGAAATGCTTTAGCAAAACGAAAGGATATAAATAAAAATGTAGCAGATAAAACTTAATTCTCGAATTATTTATATTACCTAAGCTGAATTATTTATACTTTCAATAAAAATGTTAATTATCATTAAGTATAAAATGCAGATAATCTGTAGTAATGCTAGTTCAGTTTCATTTAACGTAGTTTTGTGGGATATTCTTAAAATGAATTTTGTTTTATTGTTTATTTTGTGTTTCTTTTCAATCAAGTATTCGAATGCAAATGCTTTGAGAGTGGCAAGTATCTAAAATAACCAATAAAATTGCTAATTGAAAAATTAACCAGACAAAATACTTCAATCCATATGTGGAAATATTTTACAATCCTTATAATGAAGAGTCAATTAACTTTATAAAAGAGCAAGGGAGAAGTGGAAATGGAATATATGACTTGGTGGTTGCAAATTCAAGATATTTGTCAATCAGCTTTGTACCCTGGAGTAATAACAATATTGATAAGACATGTCCATCGGAGACTGATTGTTTGGCAACAAGATTACATGTATATTCTATTTAAATTTTTAACCATGAATAAAAATAAGGATATTTTAGGCCTGTGCTATTGAACAGCATAATAATGTTACCCAATACGACACTGTCTTTCATTTCATTTTCTGTACAATGAGTAATGAAAATTGGAAATCATACCCTGTACAAACTGCCATACAATGTATTAACCAGATCGGCGAGTGGCCAGACGAGGCCCAGATTATAGAAGAATGTGCGACAGACCATTCGCAGAGTGATAAGTTACTAGCTGAAATGAAGATTCAATCTGAATCAGCTGGAGTAAATAAAGGTATGTTTTTGGTGTCTTGTTAATAAATTGTTTAAAAAACGGAATTTTCTACTTTATTATGATAAAATTGTCCTAGCATAAACTTTGATTTCAATTTATTTAGGTAATCTAAGTTTTTCGTTTGTTTTATAAGCATTAATAATTAAACACTCATAGAAATTTTTAAAATTTTTTCGATTATAATACCAATTTACCTTTCTCTCATAGTTTTTTTTCATATTATTCAAATTATGTTCTAACAGTTCCCTGGGTCATCATCAATGGTGACAGAAATGAAAATGCTGAATATGACTTAAAATCCGAAGTCTGCAATAGTATTGAAGTAAATATCAAATTTAAATCATAATTATTTTAGCATGCCAATCATTTTTATTAGGGACCTAAACCAGACACATGCTTTAATTCAAGTCAACCTACTCCATCTCCTCCTCCTACTTATTCAACTCCACCAACCAATATGACTCCTACTGATTGGGGAAATAGTAGTCAAACTACAGGACGATCTACGACAATTGATTACCCTGAACCTTCCACTAGCAGACCAGATCAAGGTGGAAATCTGGATGATGTCTTGGAAGTCAATATTAAAATTAACGTTAAAGCTAATCGATATTATCAGATGGCAGATAAAAGTAAAATCACCAAGAATTTAATGTCAATGTTAGGTGTTGCTTGATTGAACCAGTATTTCAACAGATTAATGAAAAACAATAAATGAATAATTTATTCTGAAGGTCTAATTTAATGAATAGAGCCTGCTGAACAAAATAAACATGAACATTAATATTGTTTGATAAAATTTTAAATTTAACTGTTTAAATGAAAAGAAAAAATTCATTTTATTCAATAATGGTGTGAAATTTGGACCTGGTTGAAAAGTACTTTTGCTAGGATAGAATGTTTTGAGACATTAAATTTTCCATAAAATAATATTTATAAGTATAAAAGCATTTAATTAAAACAAAGAGCATCAGAGACGATATTGTTTTACAACTGTAACAAGCTCACAAATGTAAACACAATATTCCAGAGTTTTATTGAAAATTTAATAATGGAAAACACAGACTGTTGACAGTTTTGCATGTTCATTATTGATTTTGATAAGTTATGAAATAAAATGTTGAGATTTCTCTCAAATGGTATGAAAAATGTTTGTGTAACTTTGTTTAAGCTGATTTTCTATTAAATTCTAATATTTTGAATTGATAATTTAACAATATGTGAAATAACAATCTTGAACAATTTGTGAGAAATTTTTAGTCTCTCATTTTTTAATAATCAAGTTCAAAACTGACTTTTCTAAAAATTGTGCCAATTGAAATTATAACGAAACACAATGTTTTAGTCAACAAACAAATTATTTGACAATTTTTTTTATTGTACTGATGATGAGTTACAGTTGGTCTTGCACAATTTATTAATTGTAGTAATAATAAGAAATACCACAATTAGTGGTCAAACATAAGTTGTGCATAAAGTTTGAGTTAAATATAAATATGAATCAACACAACAATCAAAAACTAAATCAAACTTTAATGTATATATGATTAGATGCCTTTTGTTTTAATTAAAAAATTCTGACAAGATTAAATTTCAATTATGTTCATAATTACAGTCGCTAAGAGGCCGTGTCCGTGGTTTTTAAAATTAATTAGATTATAAAATGGCCAAAAACGGCTCAATACAGTTTGTGTACACCCATAGAATTATTTTAAACTAGCCATTGACAACAAAATTTTGCTCAAAATTGTCCCAGTAAATTTAATTTTTTGTCTGGTTGTAAAAATAAATGCAATTAAGACAGATTCTGACCCAGCATAATGAGCTTATGTTAAAAATTACATAATTGCATGTTAAAATGATCTTGAATCTAATAAAGTTAAATCAAATAAAAATGCTTGAATATTTGCATTGACAATTTCATTTAAATAAGAAGCCAACTAAAAAGCTCTAGCACACTGCAAGTTTTGATTGGACAAATATGCCTTTCAACTAAATCACCTGACAAAAATTTTGTTTTTCCTGCACAGGATTTTTCCAAAAATATGTTTAAAAATATGAAATAAAAAGGAAAATAGCTAGAATATTAGAAAATATATTATTCAACTTCTTATTGAACAAAGTCTAAACAAAGAATTAACAGTAATTTTATTAATTTATTATTTAATAATTATTATCTAGTTTAATTTTGAGTTGTTTATTTACATAAATAGTTAATCATTTCATTTAATTGAGTCTACATTTGATTATAAATATACATTCAAATTGATACCAGCTCAATTACTAACTTGGTCAGGCGGTCTGAAGCCTTTTCGTATTACCGATTTTCTTATTTTCCTATTACTGATCAGACCTTTTGCAGACCTCTCTTCCAAACCTTTAAAATTGTTTCAAGCAAATATGTCCTGGAACGAGGATTACTTGAAATACAAAGAGTTGATACCGGAGTTCCGCCAAAAATTCAGTGAAGTATATCTAAATGATCCCGATAAATACGATAAAGTTGACTTGGACAAAGTAGCGGAGGACGACTGGACAGTACTCAGGTATTTAAAGTGGCACGATGGAAATGTCAACAAGAGTGTAAATCAGTTGAAGATCAGTCTTCAGTGGAGACACGAATTCGGTGTAAATAAACGCCCAGAGACTGATTTGCCCGAAGAGTATTTTAAAATTGGTGGTTTGTTTGTTCATGGGGTCGACTACTTGGACAGACCTGTGCTGTATATGCGAATGAAAACCCACGATAAACAGCCCCGACTGAATGATATGTTAAAACATTTCCTGATTAACCTTATTAATAAGATGGATAAGGAGGCAGGTGCAAAGGGCTTTGTGCTTTTATTGGATTATACTGATCAATCCTTTCAATACCCAGATATGCCTATTATAAAGTTCTTCATAAATGCTATTATGAACTATTTTCCTTATGGTGTTCGCCAAGTTTATTTTTATAACGTACCACGCATTATGCGACCCTTATGGGCAATTATCAAACCATTTGTGGGTTCCCTCGAGTATTTAGTCAAGTTTGTCAAAGTTGATCAGATCTTTAATGTGGTGTCAGCTGAGAACCTGCCTCTATATTTGGGTGGTTTAGCCGATGTAGACTTTACTGTCCCTCCCAAAGGCTGTAAGTCGTTTAAGGAATTGGCCCCGGAATACGGCCTCACCGACACTGAAGTGGACAAGTATTGGAAAAGTTTTGAGCCCTATATAGTTGAGGCCCAGAATCTATTTGGTCGGGAAAAGTGAATTAGAAAACCTTAATTTTTATATTCTTGTTATTTAATTATTAATTATGTTTTTTTTTATTATTCAAACATTATTGTACAATTTGCTTGGTCAAATAAAAAGAATGGGTTTTTTAATCCCCGCTCTTAGTTAATTTTTTATCAAGATGTAAAAGTTGGGGCAGTGTTATCTTTGCTAATCATTTGGTTAATAATAATAATTTTTGTATCAAATATTTTAGATTTATATAACCTCGTTCAATTTTCTAACATTAAGATAAGACGACTGTTTTGCTTAACTTATTGTTATATTAAATAATTATATTTATTAATAAATGTAGAAATAAGATAGGTATATTGAATTTTAGAATAGAAACAGGTGGGCATAAACACAACAGCTGACTAAGGCTATATTTATTATTCTGATGATCAGGGCAATTGCTTACACTTTTTTGAAGGTCACACATAGAATATTAGATATAATTTGTGAGTTGAATAAAATATTTGGTAAAGATATGGCCGAGAATTCTATGTCTGTGGGTTAACCCAGCAAATCATAGACAAACAGAAATAAATAGTCAAACAACAAGCAAAAATCAAATGATTAATTATTTACGGATTTAAACTGGTAAAGTTTTCTAATAATTAAGTATTGAAGCTGAAAAAAAATATTGCTCATCAATCTAAATCAGTATTTAATAAATGATAGTTTTTAGCACGTTCATTTGTAATAGAACTCATATTAGAATTTTTTGTACCTATCAGATTTTTTTTACTTTCAAGAAAATTAATTTTTGCCTAATGATTTTAATTTAAATTAATTATTTTGAGCTTGATTTTTATTTCATTATTTCATTATTTCATTTGAATTAAAAACTGTAAACTAGGTTTTTAAAAGACATTTGTATTAGTTATCTATTTTCCCGTTCTTTTTGAATTGAATTGATAAGTGAAAACAAGTAAGAATTTTATTTTACAGTTTTTAAATATGAATAAATTGGTGAAATAAGAATAAAACTATTTGAATAGGTTTGTTGAACTAAACTTCTTTATAACTTCAATTAAGTTAACATTCTAAATTTTCAAAAAATTAATTTAGGTGGCTAATGGCTGACAAATAAATACTAAATTTGCATGACAAATTTTAAAAATGGCAGAGATATCATTTGAAATAAAAACATTTTTACATTGTTCCATTAGTCAGATTACAAGTATGATATTACAATATACAAGTTTTTTAATGACATATTTACAGGAAACGTTTAATTAATTTTTGATTGAAAATTAATTTCAGTAAATATTAAATCAGTACATATGTGTCTTATAATTAATAATCAAGCAATGATAATGTTTTAATTTAAAACATTAAATGGTCCTTACCTTTCAATTGAAGCATGGAAATTATTATTATATAATTAACAGTTTCTGACATAAATTTTTGAAGTTTTTTTTACTTCTCTATTAAATAAATTCATTATTCAATTCTTTTTCAAATTCAATACAGGAATGTTGATAACAGGCATTTTTATAAATTTATTCAGTTTTAAGTTTATTATTCTAACAACCAGGGTAATCGTGTACATTATATTTGATGAAATCCATAGAATCAATGAAATCAGATACAAGACATGCAATGAGAATGTAATTCCGGTGAAGATCTGGTCGAGTATTCTGTGTCTGTGGGTTAACCCAAACGGCAAAAGCATGTATTGAAACAAATT
>JAQIWP010002565.1:0-10602 GCA_034695525.1 Euzetes globulus
CTCTCCCTCTCTCCCTCTCTCCCTCTCTCCCTCTCTCCCTCTCTCTCTCTCCAAGGCAAAATTGAGCGAAAATCAGAATGTTTTTGTGCAATGAGTCAGTGGCTACAACTGATCCCTGATTCCGTGCGAAAGGCCCCTAAATTCAATAGATAGTCAGTGGTTGTAGTGTTGGCACAAACATTATACTATTTGTGTGCAGTTGTTATCAATTTTGCATATGAATGAAGGGATTGCATGATTCGTTAGGTAGTGCTCGATATTATGTTTGAAAATATGGATGGGTATAAAAAACAATGAACAGCATAAGCTTCCGTTCTCTCTTCACTCTTAACCCAAAAAAGCTTATTATATAATAAATTGGATAACAATTGAATGAACGGTCGAATAGTTTTTTCACTGATTTCAGTGAACGTGTAATTTGTGTGCCTTATATGTAATCTACTTGTCATTCGTCTCCTCACAACTCTTCCAGAGACTATTCTTTGGTTTATTTACATAATTGCCTTCAGACAAGTGCTCAGCCATTCATTCATTATCCCAATTCTTCTTCTCCAGAATTTTATTCATTTTTGGAAATCTATTTAATTTAATTTTTACGTTAAGAATATAAGGTCTCATAAAATCGTCTTTTCCTTCAATTGATATTATTGTTGTGAAGAAAATGTTTTTTATTTCAATTTGATTCGCAAATATATCTAGAATTCCGAGAAATAGAGCGTTGAAATCTATTTTAATGTTCATGCTGAATCTGTTACACCTTAGTTCATTCAAATAGAGAGGTTGAGGATAATTTAGAAAATATTCATGATTGAATAAGTTTATGATTCTCAATCAAGCAAAATCAATGTTTACAGAAAATTTACATTGCTTATCAAAGGGCACCCTCTAATAATTCCAGTCTATTATACTAAGTTTTAATGAAAAGGGAAGTAATTAATCCTGTATTTCATACTTTTTAAAATGACGCCTATTTTTGATGCGATCCTATTGTGTGCAAAATATTTGATTGAATTAATCAAAAGATTAGTTGTAATTAATTCGACTTTTTTCGGGTCTCGACTACAGATATGTTTACTTTAGCTGAAGACCGATTTGAATCGGACTTAGAGTCAGCGCACAATTATTGCTGTTCTCTAATACAGCACTTATTTGAACTAATTTTTGATCGCATTTCACGCTTAGAATCATTTCTCCCTCTTTTGCATCACTAATAGTAACTGTATTTACGGCACCGATAATAGGGTTCTTGGATTAAATACATGACAAAAGAGTATCGCATTTGCTTACGAGCCATACACTTGTGATAACAGAGCACACAGTCCTCTATCCTATTAAATACTGGAAAAAATTAATGAATAAATTTTTGAAAATATTTTGATTAACTGAACCGGAATTCATCTCTGAGCCTATTCTCAGATAATTTCTTCAAATTCATCTAAAAATTTTCAGCTATTTTAAAAAAGTTATTCATAAACTATCCAGAGAAGAATACCTGGTACATCAAACTGTGAAAATATATGGAAGGTTTTTCGGGATTCATTCAAGCTGGGCAAATCGCACACATTGTTCACTTTCAATTAAGAATGAACTTGTGCATTTTAAATAAATTCAAAACTTTTATCTCCTAAAACTTGAATTAAATGAACAAAATTTGAGTTCAAAATGAAAACATGAATGCAATAGAGAATAGAGTCGAGTCTCGTTAAGTTGGTCAGTTTATATATGAGTGATTATCCCTGGCTTGGCCACTACCTGACCTGGTTGCACTCATTTTAAAATGAAATGTTGAATATAAGTTTTTATCTTGCTCAAAAAGAAAATCATTGGTTGAAAGTTTAAGATAATATATAATAAAAATGTGTTTAAGTCGGAAATTCACTTCAAGCTTTCATTATATGCAAAAACTTGAATTTTCAACCTGCAATCAATGGTAAATTAACCCACTGAGGCTTTAAATTAATAGACTTCCGCCTTGCAAAGTGCTTTGAAACAAATTGATTTTATTTTTAAATTGGTCAATCAAGTAAACAATTAAGAAATAATCTTTTTTTGTGGAAATTCGTTTAATTTGTGAGAACCAAATGCATATATTTTTCCACTCTTTTGAGTTAAAAAACAATTACAATAAATCTCAAACAATTAGTTTTTAAAAAAATAGTGTGGAAATAGTGTTAATTGGATTAATGGAAGTGAAAAAGAGTTATACGAAAAATTAAAGTCACAATAAATAGCTATAAAAAAGAGGAAATTATTAAACGACAGGTCGCGTGGCTTAAAGTCGAGGCCATGGAGTTGGACTCATCCGAGTCAACATTACTGACAATTCACACACAGACTGTCATAAAGGACAGCAGATTTCGTGTATCACATAATAATTACCGTCAGTGGTATCTCCACATCAAAACTGTTCGGCCCAATGATAAAGGTATGGGACGTGACGTTCCAAACATTATTATTCAATTATTTTCACAATTAATTTGACTGAAAAATAATAAACACTTTATTTGCTATATTTGGCTCCAATTCTAGGCTGGTATATGTGCCAAATAAATACTGAACCAATGATCAACCAATCTGGTTACCTAGATGTTCTAAGTATGTCTCTAAAGTTTAACAAACTAAGTTTTTTTTATTCATCCATTACCTATCAGAATGAGTTAGTCAAATATTGATAAATGAACATTTTTTTATCAAGGGCTATTTTAAATGGTTGAATATGAATAGTGCTTCAAAATGATCAGGATATAAATTTAAATTAGGCAGTTTATTTTTTGGTAGTTCAAGTGTTACTATTATTAAACTCTAATCTTCTTAAAGTTTTGATCATCTTGATAATTGTAAAATATTAAAATTTTATTGATTAGTTAAATGGAATAATTAGATTAAAATAGAAATTCAATTAACTCTTAATTGCTTTGTGTGACCAAAAACACTACGAATACAACACAGAAAAAGAGACACAAAATAAAAAATAATTCAAATCATTGACTGTTTTCACTGCAATTTTTGTTCAGTCATTCAATTTTAGTATAATTTTTCAATAATAAAACTCATCTGAGCATAAAATCGTTGCGCAAATTATAGAGTATTTTTCATTTAATGTCAAACGAAAATTAATAGTTTCGACGAAATAATAGAAGAGTTTTTGAAATAAAAATAATTACAATTCAAAAGAGTAGTTCTATTCTGCTATTAACTAATCAATGAACGGAATCATTTCACTGAATATTCCTGACTAGGCTTCTGATAATGTTATTACTAATTAATTCCGGGATATTTTGCTTTTTATTTAAAAGAATTTCCTATAAAACTATTGATTATAAGAGAAATATGCCGTCAAATTTTTAATCTTGGTATGAGCAAGGTATTAATGTATTAAGGTCTTTATTTTAATAATTTTATCCAATTAGTTCGATGTAAATAATTTAATAGTCAAATTCAGGTATAGCAAGGCAAATTCTAACTTATAGTGAGAGGTGCAATTTTAAAATGTCTTTTCTTCTATACCTTGGAATTCCAAAGTGCAAGCTTTTAAAGTAACTTTTTTTAATGTAAAACATCGTAGAACTGAAAGCATTTAGTTATTCATTGACGACAGAAAATGCATATAAAATAGAGTTATCCATCAAATTTTGAAATTTCAATTTCAAAGTGATGTATATTTCAGTTCCTCCTTCTATTGTGGACTACGAGACCAGTTCTGATACATCTGTCGACGAACGCCAAAAATTGTCGCTCAGGTGTAAAGCAAATGGTTATCCGCCGCCAACCATATCTTGGAGGCGAGAGGACAGCAAAGAGGTTAATCTTGGTCTCTATGGCGGCAAAAAATACACAGGTGAGATCATTTATCATTAAATGAAAGCTCCATCAATCGCACGAGATTAGAATAATCGGGTTAAAAAACAATCAGTTGTTGCAGGGTTGCAGAAACAAGAATGTCAATTTTTTTTAAATTGAAGCACTTTTGAAAAAAGTAGTCATTCCTTCTGAAGATCAGTTATTCTCTATTTTTTTATATCGATTTTAAAGCCATTGATTTTAATAGTATTTTCGTATTTTCTGTTTCCAAACGTCACGAACCACTTGTTTAAGGCTTTCTCTTCAGAAACTGTTTTTTCTTCAACTGAAGTCTAGTGTTTGTGACTGAAGTAGAAATAGCCGTACTTATAGTCTTGTCCGCAGAAACAGACAATTTTATGTGAAGACCTCCTTCTGATTCAGACAACTATCCGTTAAGAGTCGAAGTCATGAATCAGTGATAGGAAAGAAAAAAAGAGAAGAGGAACGACAGACAGACAGAGCATTAGAATCGATTGACATCTCTTTATGATGTATTACTAGTGTTGTGTCCATTGATGGCAAACAATGTTTCACTTCATAGAAATAGAGTCTCATTCGCGATAAAAGACCATTCATTCCCATCAGTCCCTCTCTTTCTCTCTCATGCCTTCCCATTGCCTCTCAATAGTTAACAATGGAGTTATTTTTCTACTTCTAAATACTCTTTTATTCGTTCATCCATTCATTTATTCTGTTCCCCTATAGCCGCCAAAGTTGAAGGCGAATATCTGAATATCACTCAAGTGACTCGAGGTTTGTCATAAACGATACCATCAAAATTTGAATTATACTTTTTGCACACTTTTTGTATTGAATTTTCTTTTAATGCAAATTCATTTTTCACTTTTCAATCTTATTCCTAATATTAAGAAATCTTTTTAAAAAATTAATCTTTGAATTAATTTGTTTTCTTTAATTTCTAATTCAATGTTTACAAAAACAATAAATTTTTAATGCTATTGCTGTAACACAACAGAAGACATGGGCGCATACCTCTGTATAGCCTCTAATTCAGTGCCGCCGAGTGTCAGCAAAAGAATTATTGTTCGTGTCAATTGTAAGTATAATTCTGACCAAGTCACCCATTAATTATTCTAGTTTCTAAACCAATTGTTAACCAGAGACATTCATATTATAATTCAACTAGTTTCAGGCCTAATAAGTTTAATGACTATTTTTCCTTCAGAAGCACCGTGTACAAAATTAGATTCTTGGAATATTCCCTGAATAACTAACTTGGCGTTTTGTGGAATTTATTAAGTCAATTTGAGGGAACGGTCATTTAGAAGAATAATTGATTATGGGAAACAATAGAACAGAATGAACAGAATAATTTGAGTCTTATTAAGAAGTCAAACTTTTTTGCGCAAATAAATCAATTTTTCAGTTTTATTATACATTCAGAGGAAATATCATGACTTCAGCTAAACTTAAATCAAATTCAACAACAATAGGAAAACTTGAATTTCAAAAACTAGTCAAACAAAATAAAACTATTCTGTTTTTCATTCCGTCCTTTATCTGGAAAAAAGTTTATATAAAAGCAAATGAAAATTGAATTTCTGCCGAAAAGTTGAAAGAAATAAATCGATACTTTGTTTGACTTACAGTTCGTCCAAAAATAAAAGTATCGAATCAATTAGTGGGCTCTTCAGTGGGCAGTGATGTGCAACTGGAGTGCAGGTGTGAGGCATCTCCACAGCCGCTGACTTCTTGGATCAGAAGTGATGGTTCGGTACTATCGCCGACAAATAAATACCAAATAAGAGAAGAGCACGACTCCTATCGAACCAAAATGAAGTTAAAGATCACTAATTTAGAGGAAAGGGATTTCGGAACATACAAGTGTGTGGCCAAAAATTCGCTCGGCGAAAAGGAAGGCTTGGTTCGGCTTTATGGTGAGTCAGTCTAAAATTCCAGGTTAATTTCTATCAAAAAAATAGAATACTAATAATTATAATTCTAAATTTGGGTCAATCATCAGGGTCAAATAGCTCTGACTAATTATTCTTATTATTTAATTTGCAAAAAATTATTTATTGAAAATATGTGTACATTTTGAATGTTAACAAGTTTATTTTTGTGATTTATGCAGAAGTACAGTTGCCGTCGAGTACAGTCGACCCTTTCTCCGTTTGGCCGACAAATTTCCTGAGTCCGAGTCATCGAAACAATTCACTGACCAAATCAAATGTGGGCTCATCGATGATGGGCGACACCAAAGACGACACCAGCGTCTCGTCCAGTGCTAAAAGCGATTCATCAAAATCTGGTGCTTTCACTAATTGTTTGACTTATAAATCAATTAATTATTATTTAATAGCAATCACTGTATTAATAGTTTTCAAAATCAATTCAATCGCTTTAATAAAATCTTAATTCAAATATTAGTTTTGGTGTAAATCTGTTGTAAAAACAATTTAATATTTAATTTGATTTTGAAGACAAGGCTTTGAAAGTTTCAAACTTTGAAATAAGGATAACAGCATTTGATACGAAAACAAACTTTTTTATATTTGAATCCAAGCTCTTTTGAAAAATGGAAACATTTTAAAAGAATGCATTTTTTCGACAAAAGTGCCAATCGATGGAAAAATTCTTGACCTGTTAGCATGGTTGAGTTAACTTTTAAGACCAAGACTAAAATACTTGATAATTTGCTCATCAAAATACTGTTGAGTCAAAAACTGTACTAAACTATTGATAGAATGGAATATTTTTTGAGAATGACCAGGTTAATTTGCGTGTTAATTCTATTTCGATTGAATTTTTTTGTGTTTTTTCACCACTTCTGTAGTTATTTTTCTGAACCGATTGTAAATTAGTTTATAAAAATTGTGTAAATATTTGTATAATAAAAAAATTAATTAACTTCAAAATTACAAGATTTCTGTAAATTAATTACTTCAAGGCATCAATATTTTTGAAGAAATTAAAAACATTAATTTAACAAGGACAATGTAAGGATTCTTTATCTTTAATTTAAGCCTTTTACAGAATTTCCACTACCACCTTTTAATCAAATGTATTAATATTAACATTTACACCAATTAAAAGTTTATCTTGATTAAAACTTGCAATTTTACCATCAACGATAGAAAGACTTCTTATATAAATTACCCAGTCTTCGGGCTATGCCTAAAGTGTTTTAAGCAAATTTTATATATGTAGATCAATTAAATGAGCAAAATTAACTTGTTAAAAATTTATCATAATTAATCAATATGGGTCTTAAAGATTTATGAATTTTGTGGCAGTTCATAAATCAAAAATTTGCCATATATATCAGATATTTTAGCCAGGTTAAATTATATGATTGATAAAGATCGATATTTAAAAAAAATAATAATCCAATTATTAAATAATTAATTTAAAAATTGATTTATTTTTTATTTATCTATTTTTAGGCACGACTTCTATTTTTGTCGTCAAATATTGAATGAAACACAAAAACAATTTTCTTTTTGACAAAAGATTGCCTGACAAATATTGATGTATAATGTTTAAATAAGCTAGATCATTTGATTAGATTAGATCAATTACACATTTGCTGATGTCAGCTTAAAAAGCTATGTTAGATTATCATGATAAAACTTTAACAAATAGTCGGAGTCTATGAAAAATAACCAAAAAATTACTAAAAATCTCAAATCAGTAGAATATCTAATTTTTTCGAAGTGACTTTTGTTAACAAGTTCCAATTCTAATGTGAACATGACAAATCATGATGAAAAATAAACAAATCGCCTCAATTACAAAACAATTAATTATTCAAAATAAGATTGAACTTCTCTCAAGACTTGTTTATTGTTCAAATGTTTCCCCAATTTGAGAGAAATTGAAGAAAATCAGCTCAAAATGATCGCGAAATAGTTCAACAATAAAATTGATTTAATATTTCCAATGGTTTTCTAACAAAATAGACGCCCAAAAAACAGGAAAGCAATTAATATAATAGTTTATTATTAATCTGTACTACATCAATCAGTGCTTAAATCAGGATTATTTTTAAAACTTCTTTTTAATAAATTTTTAATATTGTTTGAAAACACTTTAAAATGATTTTTATTTGAAAGAAAAAAACTCGAATTAATAAAATAAATTAATAAATCATATATTAATGTATTACTTAATAAAAAAAAAGGCTAGAAATTCGTCTTTTATTGTTTTGTATTAATATTTCAAATAATAATAAATTTTCATTTGATCAAAGGCTAGATTAATTGTAATTGATTCTTTCTAGGCAGCCTGATTTTAGCTTGATACAGTTAACGAGTTTTTAGGCGTAACTCGCGTGTAATATGGGTGAAATGTCAAGTAGGCGATTTTTATCTGAAATATATTAGCAATTGGGTGGTTATTAATGCAGAGATTATAAGCTAATTTTTTTATGTTTTAAAAATAGTCTAGTAAGACCCATTAAAAATAATCATTAAAATTACTTTACAGTTTATTTATGAAAAATTTATTTAAATTTTAAGATCTAGGTAATGTGATGACAAATGGTTTCATTTGAAAGTTTACGTCTAAACTCTAGAAATTCAATTTAACTTATCTTGTCAAACTAGGTGACTCAAATGAGGCAATATTTATGATAACAATTTTAATTAGTGATAAATAAATCAAATGATAATTTTCTTTAACAATTGTGAAATTCAAACAAATATTTATTTATTTTTTAATTTTAAAACTGTAACAGAAACAAAATGGCCAGAAATATTTCATTTCACAGCAGGCGACCCTCACTTTCCGCTATATACATTTCATTAATTAAGCAGGGTAGCTATATTTTGAAACAATTATTAGGGAAAAGGATTTCCATATACTTCCGCCTTTGTATCTAATAAACTATCGTTTTATTAGTGTTTATAATTACATTGGATATCGTTTCGATCAAATCAGAGATATATTTGTAAAATAAAAGGCTTTATTTATTTTGAGTGATAGCTAATCAAGAATTTAATTAATGATTTTGTGCTAAACTACTATCAGTTGTTAATCCGAGTCATTTTCGTTCACAAATTCCATTCAATCATTTTTTAGTGTCAATAAATTTAATAAAAATTGAAGTTCAAGTCTTTTTTTGTAATAAATTCATAGTTTTAAACTAGAATTAGAGCTTTTTCTATTAAAATTCAATAGGAAAACTGAACAAGGCCAGCCTAACCAATTCATTAAGAGTACCTGAAGCTTTATTTATTTTTCAAAGAAATTGGTTTTATTTTGCAGTTAACTTTTTCCTTCAATTAATGAGAGCATAATTATTGAAATAATTTCAATGTGTTATCAAAAATCAAATGATATTTTTTTGGTATTACTTGCTCTTGTTTATTTTCTCGAGTCGTTCTAAATTCGATTCGAGAAACCGTATGTTTGTCTCAAAATAGTTTTAACTAATGTTAGACATAAACAAAACATTTATTTGAAAACAAAATTTTATTACTTTGATATATCGATCGATATATTCATGTGATTACAAAAACAAATAATTAATTTCATTGAACAAATTTTTAGCTCCATTTCAATTTCTTTGAATAATCAGGAAAATTATTCATAAAATTTACCTGAAAAATAATGATGAAATTTTGTCAAAGAGTAAACTAATGGAGTATTAGTCTCATAGCTCTGATAATTAGATAATAGCCGGCATTTAATCGATTATAATTCAGTGCCAAAAATTCACTTCAAGTTTTCAATTGCATTTTTGTGCCAATTATTGAGAAATAAATTCATAAGCCTTTCCTCTACTGAAAAAAATAACTTTTTTCTTTTGTTTCCACAAAAAGTAATTTATTTAAAGAGAATTCTTTTCTCTTGTTGTTTGAATTCAATTAATTTGTTAAACACATTCAGTAACGAATTTAGGAATAGTTTGAAAGAAAAAAATCAGAGTAAATAATAATAAACAGTATTTGTATTCGGTTTCTATAATTCAATTCAATGTCAAATATTTTAGCGAAATCGGTTCGGATTAAAAATGAAAGAGATCATTTTGGTTAGCCTGACCTGTTTTCAATTCAGTATAATGTAACAGATGGCAACATTCATCAAGCAAATACAATGCGAATTTCCAAACAATATTTGGATTGTTTCACAAAAATTCATTGTTTTTAACGATTTCAGTTTCGTTGCAAATATAGCCAACACATAAACGCTGTAAAAGTTATTCAAATTTTCTGACTCTTTGAACTTGGCTTTGAGGAAACTTTTAAGAATATTTATCAAAATCAATGCCATATTTCGAAGCAGTTCGTAAGTTGTGTGAGGGTAATTTTTTTTCTTATTGTCTGTTAAGGTATTTTTTGTTTTACATGCCATATTTGGTTAATTAAGTTATAATGACACTATTAATTTATTAAATAATAGATTATTTCAGCGAATGACCATGTTTAGTGAAATGTCCAAAAATATTAACAGAAAACATGCCTCAGATTATGCAGATTTAAAAATAATTAGAAATAAATTGAGAAAGACAATAACTCGAATTAATATTTTAAGTTGATTAATTACCGCCTTATTTTATTGCTGTATGATATTGCATCTGGGACTAGACCTAGTTTTAATCGGGAGTTTTAAGAAAATCCATGGCTGATTCCTATAATGATTCCTAAAATTTTTTTTCTTATTGATTAAAATTACTTACATTGACATCAATTAAAATAATTATGATTTTTAATAAAATTACATTTTTTTAATCACCACAGGAGTCCGTAAGTCTCCCTCTCTCTCTCTCTCCCTCTCTCTCCCTTCTCTCTCTCT
>JAQIWP010002566.1:0-10602 GCA_034695525.1 Euzetes globulus
CTCTCTCTCGCTCTCCCTCTCGCTCTCTCGCTCTCTCTCTCTCGCTCTCTCTCTCGCTCTCTCTCGCTCTCTCTCGCTCTCTTTCTCTCTCGCTCTCGCGTTCATATTCTTAGGGCATAACTCAACAAATTGTTTTTGTTGTTTCATATATTCTTATTACTAATAATACGGACAAAACCTTAATATTAATGATTGGCCCAAACTATAAGACCTCTTATAAGTCATATTAATATCCAGGAGTTTAAAATTTCTAAAACATTCATGTCTTTAAATTTATTCTCTTAACTTAATTTTTGTCATTTGAGACGACTAATTGAATTGGGACAGTATTTTCATCCTTTTCCAGACAAAACTAAAATGACATTTCTCGAAATTTTCTATTCCATTAGGTATTGAATAATTAAAATATTCGCAAAAATAAATTTTCAATTTATTTCAAATAATATTTTAAATATACCGGAAGATATTAAACTAGTTATTTTGAATTTTGATTAATTATTCAATAAAACTTTTCAATCAAATTTTAAAAGGTTTTCTACCTGTTATGGTCGACGGCGTCATCAGAGGAAACTATGGGCTAATGGATCAGGTGGCCGCTCTTCACTGGATCCAGGAAAATATTGGAGAATTTGGCGGCCAGTCAGACAACATTACAATCATTGGACACGGCTTTGGAGCTGCCTGTGCACACCTACTTATGATCTCGCCAATGGCCAAGGGTAATAAAAATGTCTATTTAAAGAAGTTGAAAATATTAGGCAATGAGCTATTCATTTATGGAAATCTGTTTAGTTTGAATTTTATCAGGATGAACCAATGAAATAAAAATTTCTAAAATATCAAATTAAATTTCATTGGAAGCAACAAAAAGAAAACTTTAAAGGATCAGAGGAACATTTTGGTAAAAATCACTAGATTATGTTTAATAGACGGTGTCTTGTGAGCGACGTGCTCATTTTTCTTGCTAACTAATTAACCTAATATTGTATTAATATTGAAGAGTAATAGGCCAAGGAGTACTCATTTTTCTGTCGGAATTACCATGGTTTAGTGACAGATCATATATACTACATCACTTCGTAAATGAAGTGAGAAATATGTGCTTCTTGCTAGTCAGCCACTGACCTAAATGAATTGCTGATTTGGTTTGCTGATTTGATCATTCAACAAGCAACAAAAGGCATATTTTTGACATTTAAATTTGTATTAGTCAGACCTAAAGCCAAATACAGCCAAAAGTTTTTTCATTTTCTAAATTGAATTTATCAACAAAAGCAAAAGATGGAAATAAAAAATTTTATCTTTCACATTTCTCTGAGTGAGCAAATTTACATAAAATATTCAAATTTTTACACAGAATTTACTTAGAATTGGATATAATTTAAAAGTAAACATCAAGTAATTACAAGAGCAAATAAAAAAATAAAATAATTTATAAAATCCATATTTTCTTAAAACATTTTCATCCAATTACTTCTCAAAATTAATATAAAAATACAGTAAAGCCTTTTATTAAATGCAATTAAAATATTTGATATTAAATCAGAATGACTCTTTAATATTCTTTAAAAGGCACACAATTATTCAGAGGTTTTACTGTACTGGCATTATTTATTATTTTTTACCAAGTATAAAAATAAAAATCTCACATACACCTAGGATAGTTAGACAGAGATTATTTCGAGTGTTTGACTAAAAATATTAATCATTTGTTATCTGTCCTGAATTTTGTCAGCAAATAATAAATCAATTTTATAGGGATTTGAATGAATAAACAAACATTCAATACAATGGATGTGAAAAATGACTTCAAAGCTCTTTTGCATAAAATACTAATACATTTATATCCGACGACCGCTTTATTACTCAATAGAATAATCAAATTTTCATTTCAGGTCTGTTCAAAAGAGTGATACTAATGAGTGGCTCAGCACTCAGTCCCTGGGCTATAGCCAGGGATACAGAAATTTATGCCAAACAATTAGCTCAATCACTTAACTGTCCATTACATGTAAGTCAAATTTAGTAGCAAACAAATGGCAGTTTCACTGAAAATAGGCTTTCAATTCAAAAGTCTATTCCGTTTTTGAGAGCATTTGTTAACAATTTTTCAAAAAATCTCTTAGGAATCAATAGTTGATTGCCTTCGGAAAAGAAAAGTCGAGGAAATACTTGGAGTAGACTTGAAAATTCCTGACTACTTGACAGCATTCGGTCCAATAATAGACTCAATTGTAGTGCCTTCTGACCCGAGGAGACATCAGTGGCCGACCAGTGCAAGCACTGCCAACAACGCTAAGCTCAATAAGCAGGCGATGAATGTCGGCTCTCAATACGATTTGTTATTCGGTGTCAATCGACTGGAGAGTCCCTGTATTTTCGCTGCCAATGAGGAACGGCTGGGAATAGACGGCTTGAGAAGAGATCGCATTCTTCGCACTCTTGTCAGGAATCTCTTCGACTTCCATCAACAGGTGATCAATGACTTTGACTTTTCACTCAAAACCAATCCATTAATGAAAAGCATATTCTTTTCGAGTCATTGATCTTTTCCTAAGTCTTTGGAATAAAATAGTTTTGGGATATCCGAGCAAATTTAGTCAAAATTGCAGCCAGGCAAATACAAAGCAAACACAATATAGCTGAATTGAAACAAATTGTAATAATCGCCACAAAAATGTCTAATAATTCAGAATTAAAACGCCGTAAAAATGGGTTATTTATTAATATTTTGACTGAAAAGTAGGCGAAAATTAATTTCTATAATAAATTAAATATTTAGTCATTTATTAAACATTTGTATGCGATTCAGTAAAATATTAATTTATATCAAGACTTCCATCAAAGCCATTAATTTGCTGTTAAACATATGAAACAAATTTTAGTTTTTCTCAAAATTTCTAGCTTTAAATCAAATCAATTTCTATTAAATCTTCTCAAAAGACTTGAAATATTTTTACGCACTTCGAGTCTGAATATTAAAGCATTAAAACATTAGAGAACTAGAAATTCATGGCATTTATCATATTTTTTGTAGCCTTAAATAAAATAGAAATAAATTAATTTTAACTTCAAGTTTCGTCTAAATGTATTCTGAAAGTATAGTCAAAAGCAATACAATCCTCAGAAGACTTTCCACTTTTCAGATACTTTGCATAAAATTTTGTTAAAAATTTAAATAAGAAAAAAATATGCCTTTGATTTGAGGCCAAGACTTCATTCAAAAGAATTATTTTGATATTTTCTCCGACACAATGGAATCATTTAAAATTCAGATAAATTCAATATCTTGAACAATCGAGCACTGATATGAAAGAAGAGAGCTTCATAAATTTATATTCAAATGCATTGAGAAATAAACATTTAAAATAATGAATAGTTAAAAATTTGATGTAGTATCGAGGCAATAAATTATGAAATTCCATGACTTTACAAAGGTCAGTATTTGGTCAAGTTTCTTGGTGGGAGAAAGGGAGGGAGAGAGAGAGAAGGGAGGGTAACGTACTTTCCAAAAGCTGTTTATTGGACACTTTGTGGCTAATTACGATCCGATTTATTTCCTCTAAACTTTTAAAAATTGCCAAATATTATTAAAAGTTAACATAGAAAAATGTAGACTGATTTTAGTCCTCTAGGACCTTCCTAAGTTTATAAAACATTTTCGAGACGTGCTTTGCTCTGAACCTCTGAGATCCCTGTATTATAGATATTTAAATATTTATATGTTTGTTAATATAGTCTAGTCAAAACAATTTAGATGTCTGCTCGAAAAGAGAATTTTCAAATAGGAATCATCAGTTTTCGAGACATGTCAATTGAATAATGAGAAAGTGCTTGAATTATGGCCTTTTCTTGTTCTGACGCCAACAACAAAAATAAGTTTACAATGAAAACAATCGAGTCTTTGGAAAGACTGAACAGAATTTGAACATTTCGTTTGAAAACTATCCAACACTTGATTGAAACCAAAATTTTTTGTTATTCTTTCTCATGAATTGTGTTTCAATCGATTGTTATTTCAGTCAATATTTCTAACTCTGGTCAATGAATACACGGATTGGTCGCGTGCTATCGAACAGCCCATCAACATCTTGGAGTCAATGGCCGACATACTCAGCGATTCATTAGTAGTTTCGCCACTCATACAAACCGGTGATTTGCATTCAGGTCTGCACCAACTGACTCAGTCATCAGCACAGCCAGAGTCGACATCAATCAGTACTAGCAAAACATTCTTCTATATATTCATGCATCAGGTACACCACTATTATTATCAGACACATTCTACATGCCTCACTTCACTCTCAGTCTTAGTCATGTGGCTGCCCTCCCCCTCTACCACTGATATAGAGCCCCCACACAGAACTGTAACTGAATCTCAAAGCACTCAATGGTTTACTTTTCGGTTAACTAAGAATCGATTGAATCGAGAAATATGTGGTTTAGAGGAAGAAATATAATCGAAATGAAAGTCAGAAATAAAGAAATTTTCTTTTCGTGCGTTTGAGACAAAAATCGGTTTAGAATTGAAAAGAAAGAGAAGAATTGAGACGAAAAGAAATTGTGAACGAAAATTGTTTTGAGAAGAAAATCAATCGCAGATTAGTTGTGATACTCGAGAATACATACTATTATTGGGCAGATATTTTTCAGTTTCAAGTTTATTCCCGGCCTCTAATTCCTAAGCTATCGCCTCGTTATACACAACGACTTATATTATTGTCAGAAGAAATGATTGTTTGATATCTAATAGTCTGATATAAACCATAACTATAACTATCACTAACTTTATTCGTATATCAAATTGATTACAGAATGAAGAGAGCGTTACAAATAAGTTGAATGTGAAACAGAGCTGTTCGCACAGCGAAGAACTGTCTTATATGTTTGGCGCTCCCCTTTCCTATCACTTATTGGCAAAATCAATGACACATTTTCTGACTAATTATAGCAGAGCTGAAGTCACTCTTTCGGAAGCTTTAATGACTTATTGGATTAATTTCGCCAAATTCGGGTAAAATCAACACTCACTTCCCCTTTCAACATTTTTATCAGACAAGCACATTTTAGCACGCACATATACCCAATTTCAATCAAGGGACAAGAGTTCAATCGATTTTGTTCAAAAGAATAATTTTATTCAACATTCCTATAAGTTTCTCATGCAGTAGGGGTGTGCTATGGCTCTTCCATCCTCCCTGTGCTCCATAATTCTATGCCCTCAAGAAACAGTCTTATCTAATAATTAAGCGAAAGTTCGAAATTTTCTTTTGATTAGAGTTTTCTATCTTTAGTCGCAAATTAAGTAAAAAAACTCTTTTCTGTGTTTAAATAGTTGTTTATTGAAATTCCTATCTTTTCAACCATTCTTTAAACGAATAGAATATGAAGTAAATAATTGAATATTAATTAAAAAATACTTTGGATATCATTCCTGACAACCTCTCAATTGTTTGGAAAAAACATTCGATTAATTAAAAGCGAATCAGAAGTTTTGGCGATAACTTAATACTTATTAGTGATACTGAACTCCAGTACTCATCCATTCTATGGCGCGATTGCAGCCGAGCCTAACGTCTATCTCTATTAAATGAGTTGTTTATAAAAAACTGATCTTAAGTAAAGAACATTTCACATTCTTAGCTCTAAGGAATTGATAGTGGCTTAGAAATTCAATTCAGTGGCACAGGTCATTTAATGAAATAACGCACCAAAAAGTAATCACGTATACTTTTAGAAAGACCAAGCTCAAGTACATGACAGATAAAGCTAAATTTGATTCAAAGAATTTTAGATAAGTGACTAGGCAGATTAATCTAAAACTACTTTCGAGGTTCTAACCAAAACCTATTGAAATCGCACTTTATGTTCATCTAAAAAAATCCTCTTGGTTACTTCCTCGAAAGGATAAATAGTAAGACGACGTATTCCTTAGGAGGGACTCTTCAGTGTCTCAAAAATTGTTTTTTATGTTTTGTTATTTGGTTGGAGACATAAATCGATTATTTTCTAATATCGAAAAAGGAGTTTATAATCGAAATAATGTCTTCTATTCTTATCTAATCTCATGTCTGTTCTGTTTCTGTCAATTGTTTTTCCGATTTGATTTGTTTGACTCCTTTTTTCTGGTGTTTTGTTTTTCATTGTTCTAAAACTTTGTTAACTTCATTATAAGACAAAAGCATTTTTATTCTGCTATTATTGTCTGACTTCAGTGATCCCAATGTTTGGCCCCGAACTGACTACTCGTCCCCATCGCATACCAGCGATCGATTCGGCACCGATTCTACAAACTCTAAAACAGATTACGAGTCTGTTGTTTGGCCTACTTATGACCCAATCCAACGGAAGTATTTAACCATAGGTAATTCGCAATTACTTTCCCCACCTTGCCCCTTTTTTCGT
This sequence comes from Euzetes globulus, assembly GCA_034695525.1. Classification (NCBI taxonomy): domain Eukaryota; kingdom Metazoa; phylum Arthropoda; class Arachnida; order Sarcoptiformes; family Euzetidae; genus Euzetes; species Euzetes globulus. The sequence goes on from JAQIWP010002566.1 coordinate 6,406, forward strand.
AATCTGTTATCTTTTATTTGTGGATTTCTTAAATCTTTGTCCAAATAATTAATTGTATTAACTTAAACTTGCTATTTTCCTTAACATTTATCATAATGAAAATGAAAAGCAATTTTCTTTTTCAAGATTATAATGGTTTAAATTTAATGAATTATTTTAATGAAGTCATCAAAATTCTTTATTTAACAATGCAAACTCAGTTTGGTAATTTATAAAACTGTTTAGACCGAGATCAGGTTAGAAAACAGAGAAATGCGTCCACTGAATAATATTTTTCTGAATTTCAATCAGGATATCATTGTTTGATCTGAAGTCTGAGAAAGGATTTAGTGATAAATCCTTTAAGTGATGATATTCTTGGAAAGAAAAAACTATCAATTTTTTGCACTTCGAGTCTAACCACTAAAACAAAAAGCAATCGAAGTCTAACCAAAAGAATTGTTTTCTCGGCCTTTAATTCTCTTCATTTATCTGGTCCTTAGGTCTTAAGCCCAAAGTGCGCGACCACTACCACAGCCATCGTTTGTCATTTTGGCTCAATTTAATACCCCGTCTTCATAATCCAGGCGAAGAGCAGGTATATTTACGCCACCATTTGTTAACAGACCATGAAGACCTGTCCACTTATGACGGAATTGTGCGACAAATTGCGTTTAAATTCTTGGCACCGCTGCCAACAGTGTCCCAAAATATTGTGATCAGTGCCACCACAGAACTGGTACATCACGTGTCGACAATTATCACGACAGAAGTGGTCGAAATGACCACCACATCCATCAGTGATATCAACAATCCGACAGCATTTCCAGCGAAAAACGTGAACAACGCGACCACAACATCAGTGATTGTGCAAAACGAAAACTATTCGACAGCTCTGTCCGTCACGATAGGCATCGGCTGTTCTCTACTCATATTAAATATGCTTATATTTGCCGGTGTTTACTATCAATTGGATAAAAATCGAAATATTGCTCAAAATGTTAATCAAAAGTCCAAAAGTGATGAGTCGGTGAGTGTTTCACAAATTAAAGCCCGATATTCAATATATCCAACAAAATAAGTTACTCCAAGTATTTTCCAATGTATTGAAAACTGCTGATTTCTCTTCAAATCTAATTAATCTTCTATGAAATTAGACTTTTTTGCGGACTTATTCAGTAATTAGAGTAATTCAGAAACAAAAACAAATGCCATCAAAATGATTTTGAAATCATAATGTTAGCCAAATTATAGTTTAATGCAATTATCGCTAATTTTCTTGTTATTATTATTCACCAAATGACAAAATTCTTGATTAGAAAAATTAAATAAATTCTCATTCCCTGTTTTGAAGGCATTAAATTAAAACCTGAAATGAAATTAAATCAATAGCTGACAGTCTTAGCGAAGTATCAAAACTATTTATTAATTAAAATTTCAATAATATTAGTGAAAGGGAATGAAAGTATAGAAACATTTCTACGGATTCTGATTAAATGAAAATCCATTTAATATTAAATAACTTATGTTTTTGGATCAGAAAATATTACTCATAATAATAATAATAAATATTTATATAATTTTCTGTTCGTCACACAAATCATAGGAAACATAACATTACATTAATAACATTTCTAAGTTAAAATAAACCAAAAAATTTTTGGTCATTTATTTCATGAGAATATCGATTGGATCCGTCTGTTATACAGTAGAGCAGAGCACAGAATAACAGGATAGACACTAAGAATATTCGTTTTATTGTAAACGAGATGTCTGTTTACGATATATACATAAAACGTTATATTTATTTTATGTATAAAACATTGTAACGCATCGTTGGATCAGTTGTCCATCTTTTTAACAATTCTTGTTAGCCATAGCTATCAATAATGCAAAACTGATGGCAATATATTGATAGTCATACACAGGGATGGCCAAACTCTCAGCTCAAAACATAGAATATTCTATCAGAATTTGGTAGTTGGCTTTGATAAATTTATTGAAACTGCTAGAATATTTAACGATAATATCAACTTTTTTTGAGCTAGATATGTCTAGCTTATTTCAAAGTTAAAAATTATTAATTGTGAGACAAAGCCAACCTTTATCAGGCACAATGCCATGAACCAACGGAAAATATTCGCACAATTCATAATTATTTACTGTGAAATAAGTTGGACGTATCAAGCTAAAAAGTTGATATTATTGCTAGATATTCTAGCAGCTTCAACAAACAAAATAGATATTTCAAAGCACTGATCAGAAAAAATCTATTCATTGGAGAGGTTTTACAAAGTTTCTTAGTAACAAAAGTGAATTTAAAAACAAAATACTTATTTTTCTATTCTTATTTAAAACTTTCATGATAAACAACTCTGATTAGGAGAACTTCAATTTTATTCATAGACACGAATTGATAAAACAGCACAAACATAATTTTTGATCAATATTTTACTATAAATTTCTCATTAATTTTATTATATTCCATGTTATGGACAGCCATCAAAAAGAGAGGAAAATATAATGCTCTCGGATAAGATGGAGGCGTCGACAATATCCCGGATGACTATTCCTTCTCCCATTAGCAATATGATGCGGTCGGACAGTAGTGACCATTTGGATAATATCTACTATCAGTACAAGACTAAGACCTACTCGATGGCCAACAATGTTGGTCACAACATGAACAGTTTGAAACGAGCTCAAAAAGTAGCCATTCCTATGGCACCGGTAGCCAAAGCCAGTCACCATGATCAAGCATCACAAGTGCCTTCACATCTCACCAATGACTACAAACATATACCTGTTTATATCGAACACAATCTAATCTCCAAAGAGATGGCCGTTTAACACATCCATGAGCTCATTGTGCAGAGCGCACACATAGACACACACACACACAGACACACACACACACACACACACAGAGAGACACACACACATTGTTTATTCGGTTTAATTTGATACTAAAATTTCCATTTTTGCAATTGTTTTCCTTATTCTTTTATTCTAAGCCTATGTTTCAATGCTTTTGTATTCAAAATTAAACCATTGAATAGTTTTCCATACATTATATAATAGACACATAGTTTTCACGCATTAATTAATTTATTATTTAAATTTTCCTCTCCTTTGCTCTCAACTCATATATGATTTTAATAATTTTTGCGCTCATTTATTGTATCAATTATTTGTATTACTTTCGGTCTCTTCTCATGAGAGACAATAACAACAGACAACTGACACAAAATTTTGGTCTCCTTTAACAGAGAAGACAACTCTTTTTGCTATTACTGTGTAATAGATTTTATGTATTTATTAATATTTTTTCAGAAAAAATTGAAAATTAAAAAAAATCTGAAATTTATTCACTCAATGAGTTATTACTATTACATAAAGTACTCAAAATAAAGTTAAGACTTTTCTATTACTATATATTAAAAGGAGTTTTGAAAAATCAAAGTCAATAACAGATGTGTTGTTACAGGAATTTAGAGATGAAAAATATGCAAAACAAGTCGATTCATGAATGGGAACAAACATTCAGATTCTGGGAAGTGTTTGCTATTCTGGAAAATATATCTATTATTCTGATTCGTTTGGGAAAAAAATGATATGAACTCCAAACAGAATGTCAATTATCAAAATTACAGATTGAATGCAATCCTGTGGCGACAGAGCACTGGCACTTTACCCATAAAAATCGCTGCTTGTAAATATTTTCCTATGAAATATTAACTTGATCACTTAGCAATAATTATGTGGCGCATACATAGTCTCAGAGCTACGTAAAATCAGTCATTGTATTACATGTGTTTCACTTAAACTCTTCCACTATTGTATAGACTATTTCTGGAAGTAATCGATTCCCTAAATTCTGGTTATTATATTATCAGTCGAACCGATTGGATGCCAACACAGAGAGTCGCCTAAAATACGTATAATTCATGTTTCAATCAGCTCTGGAGTCGAAGGCGTTACCACTAAATCGCATTTTCTGATATCACTCTAAAACACTATCATTTTGTTTCTATTTCTGCCCGACTTATAAATCAAAAAAGAGAGAAAAAATCAAATTATAAATTCAAGAGTAGATCAATAGAAAAGAGTAGGTTCGGGCACACAATTGCAATCATTCTTAGCCTTATGAATCTCAAAGAAAACGGTCTCTCTCTCTCTCTCTCTCTCTCTCTCTCTCTCTCTCTCTCTCTCTCTCTT
>JAQIWP010002567.1:0-10598 GCA_034695525.1 Euzetes globulus
CTCTCTCTCTCTCTCTCTCTCTCTCTCTCTCTCTCTCCTTGCTCAAAAAGGCCGATAAATTGAAACGAAATTGTGACAGATAATATACAGCTGTTTATAATAAACATTTCACACAAATCATCGGCCGTTGTGTCTGACAGTCATTAAACTAGAGTTCATTATATCGGTTATCAATAATAACTCAGTTTTAGTGACTTTTCAGTGAAAGTTTTCACAAAGTATTTATCTGTTCCTAATTTTTTGGTCCTAATTCAAGAGCAGATTGTTTTGGAACAGTCAGTCAATATGCGGGTAATATCTCAGTATTTGATTAATAACAGACCCGTCAGTCTAAGGGGGTATACATACAGACAGAGCCAACACATTATTCAAAACTGCACAGTTGACTATCGTTTCGAAAAACAATTTATGAGCCATTGCACAGCCACTAAAATATGCCATACATTGCGGCTCAACATAAATATTGGTTTGACTTCAGGTCCTACCAGTGTTTCATTTCGCGGCTAATTAACGATATGATCATCTTTTGGCCCAATTTTTTAGGGAACAATATATTAAATATTTACATCATTCAAACTCATTCTGTGCTAACAAACACTGAGTGAATAGCAAATAAAATTATGTATTCATTGAAATTCATTACAAATTCCTGTCTGATGTTAACCTAAATTTGCCATAACTTCGAAACAAACAAAAAAGTAATTCTTTTTTCTTAATATTTATTTTATTTTTTTTCTTATTTATTCAGTTATGTGAACACAATATGCTCTTGGCTTACGCTCTGGCATATAATCGAAATTCAAGTCTCGAATGACATTTGATTTCTTTTTCCCATTTTTATGTCTTTTATATTATTTTTTTCTTCACTTCAACTTTCGGTCCTATTCTGTGCCAAATTTTGCCTTCAATTCTTGTATTCACTCTTTTCGATCAGAATATTAAACACATAAAAAAGTGTTTAAGAATTTTTCGAATATATTCTGTTCCCACTCTTCCTGAGCACAGCTCCGACACTCATACGAATTGAAAGTATGAATAAGTTATCGACAAATATATATGACTTTCAAAAACTAATATATTATTCAGTTTTTTCAGTTTGGCTGAACATTGGGCTTAAGAGAGTCGAGGGTTTGATATCCCAAATGTATGTAAAGAATACATATTTGGTGAATATTCTAACAAAAAATTTCCAGTGATTTGTGCGAAAAAGTGGAAACAAAAAGTTTTGTCCGTTCCTCTCATCAGAGGCTCTACTCTTCCAATTGTATATATCATTACGAATGACTAGTTTTTCGGCGCTTTTATTCATCTCTAATATTATATGAATTCCATTCAAATCTGTGTACTGTCGGAGTTTGAAGAGCACAGCATATGAAGAGACCAAAGAAAGAGAGCATAGGATTAACGACAAACAGATGCTATTTCTATACATTCATCAGAAGTTTAGTCGAAAAAATATCAGAATATAACCACAAATTCGCTTCGCATCAGATTTTGGGGGAAAATCTTTACGCAAATAAAGTTTGAGCTCTTTTTCTCTTTCCTCCAGAGCTATCGGCTACAGAACTGTTCCTAAGCACAGCCATAAGTCCAGTAAATGAATGGTTTGGACCCATAGAAAATCGGATTCATTCTGTGCTGTCTATCTATTTGTTATATAAATTCGTATATATTTTATGTCTCTTTTTTGTGTTACAATAGTATTGTCTCCATTTGTTTACAATATTACAGTATTTCGCTGCTAATACTGTCGACCACAAGCTGTCGGCTCAAAGATAACGCAGTATTGACGAGTATGCACAGGGTTGACATGAAAGAGGGGACATAACCACTGCAAAGGCGAGTAATGACATGCGATGGTCGCCAAAATGTTGATGAGTTTCTAGCAAATGTGTTTCCTTTTAGAGCAGATCTCCTACGAGTCAAGTTAGGCATAACTAGGCATTAAGAAGACTGGGGCTCACATCCCGGGTTCACACTCTTCCCACTCGAATAGCGCAGTATTTTTCTGGTTTTAATCTCTAATCCACTTTAAAATTAATTTTGTCTGTAATTACATTTCAAGCCTTAACTGTTTGTTAGACGTCTAATAAGTCCATACAAAACGAGTGCAAAGCTTTGGAGTTTAGCGACTTTCCAATAAATGCCTACCAGTGCTCTGCTCCCGATATACGGTACACATCTGTATGCGAGATGTGAGCGAAATACTAAGTGTTTTATCTTCAGCTACTGGTGCCGGAAATCTGGATTTCATATCAGCGAAGAGCCAGAGATTTGTTGTTAAAAATTCATAATTCACGACATGAGGACTGACATAAGTTATGAGCATTTCATATCTCTCTGTCTTTGATCCTTAGTAGTTATGCTGTGCCCTCAAAACGCTTTTTACACAATTTTTAACTCTCATTTGTGAACAAAATTAACTATTTTTTGCTCTCAGTTTCAATAAATTATAAGTTATTTAAAAAGTTTTTTAATTATTTTAGGACTTATTTGATAACTATGTTCTCACTTAATCTTGCAAATATAATAAGATAATTAAGAGGGGTTTAAAAGTTTTCTGGATATTTGTCACTGCTCTTTTTTCCAAGGATTTCATGCCACAAAAATAGCTGACGAGTGAAATGCCGACTTCAGGGATATTTTTATCATTTTTTTGCCACTAATTCTGATGAATTGCAACCAATTTTTCAAACCTTTTGGTTGTATTTTCTCTTCAAAACTGCAATCAATTTTGGCTTTGGATTTGAACACAAATTCTTTTTCGCTCAAAATTCAAATACATTCCATTGAATTGTAGATCTGTTTTTATTTTGTTTAAAATCTTAAGAATTTATTTTTTCGAAACAAATTATTTGCAAAACAAGACTTTTTTAGCGCAAAACATATGATAGCTATTACTTGAAAGTTGAGTTCATAACAGACACAAATCCGAAGTAAAAATTGACTTTAAACTATTTCTGAGCTGACTTTAGACAAGTACTTTTTTGTTGTATATATTTTCCAACTGATTGGCCATAATTTTGGTCTTATTATGTCATTTTTCACTGAAGGATATGCTTCACTAAAACGAGACCTTTCCTATTGTGTAACATCGATATCATTAAAATAATTTGTTTTACACTATTTTTCTCCTCATATCCTATCCTTTAGTCGATTGGAATATAAATGTATTGTATTTTTGTTTGATGTTTAGTAGAGTTTATAAACAGAGTTATTGCCAAACATTTTCTGATAGATGAGAAATATATTTCTTTTCTGCCGAAAAATTTTCTTGTCTATGAAAACGGGGAACGCAAAAGGAGTCACGACTTTTAGCAAGATTCAGAACCTGTCACGCAATACCTACCAGAAAGAGCGCTGGCATAAAAACATATGTAGTCATGTTTAGGTCATACCATTAGATGAGATTCAGAGTATATCTAAAGTCTATTCCTCTGATTATATATTATTTTTTATCTAAAACTGAGTTAAGTCTTGAGAAACACTTTACTGATTTCGATGTTAATGTAAAACGGAGTTCATATGACTTTTAAAAATTGGTTTCATTGGTTTCATTGGATTTTTGGCTTCACTTTTCATATTCAATATCATTGTTATTAGTTTTTCAGAGCATTTATTACAACTTTTCTTTTGTTTATTATTTTATTTTTATTTTTTTGAAAGCTTTTGTTTGTAATGAAAAAAAATTGAATTCATTTCATGTATTCATTGGAGACATTCAACCATTCATTCAGTCATTTATATTAATTTAGTTTAATTTAAATTAATTAATGAATTAATTGAATATTCGAAGGATTTTCTCATTCATTGTGTCTCTCATTTGAATATTGTCTCCAAATTTGGTTAAAATTAATTGAAAATAATTTTATTTCTCATTCAACAGACAACTGAAACTTGAAATGCAAACAAAACTTTTGAAATTTTCATTTCAATTCAAATCAAAATTATTCTGATTTTTAAATCCAAAGCTCTTGCAAAGAGGGTTATCCTATGACTAGTGGTTTTGAAGTCACAAATATATCTGAAAATATGTTTTCTCCACAACTTTTGGAGTTATTATATAAGTCCTGAAAAACCGAATTCCATTGAGAATGGAATGAAAGGAAAGCCCAAAAAGGATTAGCGGATACATTGAACTAAATGGTTGTCCCACAGAAATAAAATCAGTTTCAATAGGTGTAAACTGAAATGAATAGAAGTAGCAAGTATAGAATGGAAAAAGAGGTCCTTTGAAAAATTACTTTTTATTTCTCTCTTTACTATTTTTTTTTATCGTTGGATACAATTTTCAATAGGATTTGCGTCAAATGTTTTATTTTGATGGCAGCGCTCAGAGCACAGGCGGCTGTCAGAAAGAGCACCAGTAGGTAATACTGTGCCCACCATCACTATTATGGTAGGTTTGAGGGCTTTGGCAAATCTACTGAAGCTCTTTGTTTGCATTCAGACTTATGTTACAGTTTTTTATGTGTTCCTTAAATGTTAAGAAAAGTTTAGTTTTTTATTATTTTTCGATTTTTATTCCTTTTTCTTCTGATATATGTTTCTGAACAGAGAAATAATTTGGGATTTTCTTTGAAATTCTTTGATTTTTTTTTTCGGTTTTGCTTCGACTATAATATATGAGTTGATAGAGAAGAGTATAAGAGAGGAGTCGGATGTCTCGCTTCGGTCGCTTTACTAAAGAAAACTTTTCTTCTAGATTTTGACTTATAGTCTGTGCTATTCGTAAGCAACGGTCGGATGAGTTGGCAAATAGTGTTTCCTTACAAATACACAGCAAATAAGTATCATCTCATCTAAAAATTTTTTGAACATTTCTTTCTCTCTTCTGTGATGTTTTGGTGTGTGTTCTGCCAGCGCTGGCACTGTTAGGGATCAGCTCATGCATCACACCCTTCAAGATATGCCACACATTTCTAGCGAAGTGCGAGAGATATTAAGACACAGAAATGCATAGCTATTAAGCAGTGGGCCCACAATTAGGGGGTGCAGTAATGGCTGCCGGGTCCCATCAAAGGAACACGAGAGGGGTATTAAACTAAATTTCTAAAATGACACGAGCTGGATCAGTTTTCAAGTACGTGTTCTGGGTAATTTATGGACTAATCTGTGGCCAACACTAATATTTTGGAATTTGCAAAGACTGATTCTGGCCACTTGGATAACCCAGCTATTAGTGATAAGGAAAGACAAAAATATGCCAACAATTAGTGGCTTTCCATAAACCCATTTGTGTGACAGTTGTCTCAGAACTTCAGTGACTGTTTCAGAGAATGTTTGTAATTATTTTTCTCTCTTCTCTTCATTTACTTTTGCTCTTCAGTTCGTTTCTCTTTTCACTGTTCTGTTGACTATTTTCTGAGAAAATTAAGTTTTAATTAAGTTTTCTTTTGAGTCGAATGAAGAGAAAAGTTATTTTTCGACCAAAAATGAACTCAAATAAAAAAATATATATAAAAACTTTTCCCTCACTTTCGAGAGGAAATGACAATAAATGGAAAAAGTCATGGAATGAATGGAATGAAAAATATATATCGAAATAGTTTTTTCGAGTTTTTCATTTGATTTGAAGTGAATTTTTTCGATTAAACTGGAGAGAGAGAGAGAGAGAGAGAGAGAGAGAGAGAGAATGTTTTCAATTGTTGTAAAAAACTAGAAAAGAGTGAATCAAAACCAAAATAGAAAAAAATTTCAAAACCATTGGAATTCATGCTATGATAGCAGTGTATGAGAAGTGTATGTATTGTTTGAAAATTGATTACAATTCTTATAGTCAGTAGTTTTGTGCTTTGCTTTTATCAGAGCTTTCTCTCAGAGCCAGTCCTACTCTTTCTTGTGGTAAACAGGAATCGAAACGTCAGTAATAAAGTCGGAATCAATGGAAAAACGCTATTATATTCTTTATACACCCGGAGTCTTATGGCTAGAGTCTGTGTTATTGGTTAGTGTTAGTGGGCATTCATTTTAATAAACTCTTATTACTATTAGACTCTTCTTCGGCAAAAGTCAGTTTCTAATATCCATTCTCTGACTTTTTATAGACTATTCTGTGCCATATACATGTATGTATATAATGGTCTTTCATATGGCATAAGTGGCACCAATTTATTATCACAAAACTCTATTTCGTTACTGTTTTCTCATTTGCTGTGCCTTTCCTTAAGAATGGAGTTAAACGAACGTCTCATTACTTCTGGCGTTTTATTGATGTCTTTGGAGAGCCATTATTAAAATATAACCAAATTTCATATATAACTTCATTTAATGTAAACTCTAATCAAATCTGGTCTTTATATTCGTTGCGAAGTCTCATCTCTTATATTGTCTAATATTTTATTAAATAATTGTCTGTTGTGTGTAAAACACTACCAGTGCTATGGAGTTGTGTTGGAAAAGCCATTGCATAGATCATTGAACATGTGGCTAATATATGAGATTCATTTTATATCTGATATCACAATTAGTGTTAAGGCTGTTCTCTGAGCACAGAATATTTCTAATCAAAATAGATGTGGAAATTTTCATTCGCTTTTTCGCCGCTCAGGCCATACATCAGCAGAAATTATATTAGACTTTACTGACTCTTCTTTCAAATAAAATAGTTTGCTTCTAAATAATCATCATATGTTTCCAAGATTATTATTGAAAAAGTTAAATTAGAAATAATTCAAAAACTTCTTTATTACTTTTGGGTCGTCTTCAATATGCAGTGCAATAAAAATTTTAATTTACTTTTTCTTTCTTTTTAATTCAAATAATATTTTTCAGTCGAATTGAAATATTAATTAATTATTTAATTCCGCGAAGAGTTCAAAGAAAGGTCTGAACTTCCAGTCCTTTCGAGCCCTGAATTTTCATATATTTAGCAAATAAATAAATAAAGTTTTGCTGATTTCCTCTGAGGCTTAGCCCCCTGAAGGAGGTGCAGATGCCAAGCAATTAGTAATGACCCCTATGACCAAATTGTGGCGAACACAGACCGAGGAGGAAAGGAAACAGTAGTTGCAAAGGAACAGAACTATTCCTATTGTAAATTATGGATATGTATTGTATCTGAAATTACAATATATTTATTGAAAAATATTGTATTTTTGAATGAATGGCTTCAGAGAAAAATAAGTTTTGTATTTATGATTATATACCGTATTATTCGATATATTGTAAGTGAGAATAACTGAAGCGTTATATTCGAGCCATACATACCATTATACACAACAAAAATAAAAATGACGGCTCAAATGCAGCTCAATTTGCAAAAACACAGTATAATAGCCCAGAGCTGACTGGGTCTGCATGTGCGGACAGGCACTGGACAATGGCTATGAAATGCTGAACGCCTGTGGATCAGCCAAAAGCTTAAGAATCGGCTTCAATTTCATCGGAGGCTTTTGTGTTGCATTATATTGCCTTTCAGTCAGAGCACAGAATATTTGTATATTAGTTTGTGAGCCGACAATAACCAGTCCTCGCTCTTTCGCTGTTCTTTGCGTGTATACCAGTGCCGGTTCACTTCAACCGAAAGGGATCACCAGAAATAGTATTTTTGGTGAATAACTATTCGACTCCTACTCCCAGTGGTATTGCATTTCAAACCGGTGGTCATTGAGAGCGCCGGTTATATTGTACACCAGTGCCTATGACCCTCTCAATGGTGTCTTTGAGAACCCATAATAACATTATTGGACTCTATTTTTCTGCGGTATTTATGTTAGCAGTCATTAAGGACTGGAACTGTTGTTCAATGGATTTTTCTATCCGACTCTCGTTAAGAGGCCGTTTATGCTGTGCTTCTCATTTGACCCAAAAATGTTTGTTTTAAATTAAATTTTAATTTATTTTCCGATAGCTCTGACTATAAAACATGTTTTAGTGATTAAACTTCAGAATAAAATGTTTTTTAAATTTAAAGTCAAAATCTATTGGAAAAAATTGAAAAATTATCGATCGATTTGAAGTTTTTCTCCAAAGGAATTGATTGAAAAATAAGTCATAAGATATTTGTGTATCAGAAGAGCAGATGAGATGAGAAGAAAAATGAATAAATCTTTGGTTCAGTTCCTTCTGTTGAGTGTGTGTTTTGAGAGTGACTTCAAAAAAGAGAGGATTGAATTGAATGCCAAAGACTTTTGCAAAAATCAATATTTATTTCTCTTCTGTCGATACCAATAGTTTATTAGAGAGGGACAGACAGCCAGACATTCAGACAAATCATTATTCATTCGAGTTTTTCGGGTTTCGCTGTTTTAGGTTTTGGTGTTTTCGCCAAAAGATTCTTTTTTGCGATAAGTTTTTCACAAATTTATTCAATACTCGGACCAAAACAAAGACTAAAATTTTATTTATTCCACAAAACGTGCAGTGATTTCCTCTATTTCTGGACAAATATGACAGCTATTGAAATGCTGACCACTGTTCCTATCAATTGGTCCCATCGGTAGGATATCGGGATAAATACCCAAACAAAGGTAAATGTATTGAACGGTATAACGCGTTTGGCATACTTTAAGCTCATTTGGGGTTTTCATGTTTAAAATGCTAACACACCTGTGCCTCAATGGCCAGGAATACCATAATCGTTATTATTATTCACTGAGACTCTGAGCTCTTTCTTATGTCAGTCACAGCCATATATGCAGAGCAGTGGTTGAGGAATAGCTGAGCAAACACTGTTTCAGTAAAGGTGAGAACGCATGATATCCATCAATAGGTCTAAAGAACTAATTATCCGTCAACCACGGGGTGAGTGCCAAAGCCGAGAAAAAGCACAGACTTCACAAAAGGCCAGCGCTGAGGACAAACAAAAAATTTTCTCTGTCACACAGGCCTGTCCTCTATTCCAATAGTGAACAGTTGTGTTGCATTGTATTGTATTTATTGGTGGCTATATTTTACGCGACTTCGAATAAATACAAAACCAACCTTTCGCACAGCACTGGAAGAGTTGACAGCATGAGTGCACTTATACAGCAGCATAGCCCACCGTATTAGCACTGGTAGGCCTATTGTCTGAGCTCAGCTTCGAGCCCATGTCACCAACATATGCATAATACACACTATTCCTGATATGCCAACAGTTTTCCACCAATTCATTCAAAAAGACCAGTTTTTTCTTTTGGATTGAAAAATTGCTCTTTTAAGCGACGGGGTGACCAAGTTGTCCAATAATTATCACACAAACTATTGACTGATCCACAAGTTTTCAATCGATATTTAATAGAATTAATTAAAAACATTTCAGACTTTTAACGAAAACAAAAGGATGAAAACGTTTTATGTTTTGAAATAATTTTAATTGGCCAGGGTTCTAATTATAACAGGATGTGACCACTTGTGTATCCCTATCATCGAGTCTGTTATAAATGTTCGGAATCGATGTTCAACACCGATGTTGACTGTCCGCCTGGTTAGCCTTCGGTCCTCCTCCTCCCCATTCATGTTTTGATTCAGTGAGATATCGTTGCTCTGGGCCATTAATAGAATACCCAACTGTCCCGAGTCTGACTGTTAGCCACACATTATAATCAATATTATAATCGGTGTTCCTTTTCTTTAGACTCAATTCAACACCAATTGTGCTGATCTTTTCAAAGCTCTTTCAGAAAATCGCCTAAAAGTCTTAAACTGAGAGGAAAGTGCGAAAAGGCACAGGTAACAAGAAACATTTTTGCAGTTCAGTATGCAATTTAGAATTTGTTTCGATCCAACGCTCCCTTCTATTATATTCCAGGTCTTATTTTTCCGGTAAATCACTTCTACTTTTCATTCGGCGATTTGTCGACAAATTTTTCGCACTTTTATTGTTATTATTATTATAAATGTTTAGCGAAATGATTGCTAATCGCAAATGACTAACAGTTTTGCACAGCCTTTAGAAAAGGTACAGAATTTTCGTTTGGGCAGAAAATTTTTATTCCTTCGCTTTTCATTCGATTCACTCATTCGGTTATATTCACAGCTATTAAGTGAAGGAATTTCTTAACAAAAATTTTCACTTCTCTTCTCAAACATTAAAATCAGATAACAATTTTCGGTTTCATTTATTTTTTTATGTGTCTGTTGTGTGACTACGAAAACGTCTGTTTGTATTCACACAACGAAAAAAAAAATCTTTCCATTCATTTCTTATTTAACTCTTATATCCATTAAAATGAATTTTTTTTTACTTTTGAAATGAATTTCAAACAAAATAATTGGACGGAAGAAAAACTCATCCGAAAACTCAGTTTAATAATTGTGTGAATCAAAAGTAGAACAAAACTGTTCTATCAATTCTTGACTAAATTCAATAAAATTATTCAATTTTTATCATTGAATAAATTGTCTTAAGAGATATGAGACGACTATTACTGAGGAATGAATTAGATTTACTTTTTTCTTATGTATGACTTAATAGTGAGGGAAATATTTTATGTTAAGAATAAAATCCAATTTTCAAACATAATATTTATGTTAACAAAAATTATTGTCACTTCAAATGTTATGTAATTTTCGGAAGAAAATTGAAAATTCAATTCTAATGCGAAAGAAAAGTCAATAAAAAAGTCGAGAGAGAGAGAGAGAGAGAGAGAGAGAGAGAGAGAGAGAGAGACGAC
>JAQIWP010002568.1:0-10596 GCA_034695525.1 Euzetes globulus
GAGAGAGAGAGAGAGAGGGAGGGAGAGAGAGAGAGACATTGAGTGGATAGCATTGTTGTATTGATGTAGTGGTGGTGCTGGCATTGCGTGACACACCGCAATTACGGCATCCAATCAGCTTTCGAAATGCAGCTTGGCGAAACAATTCATACTCCCTATACCTTTTGGTTTCCCCTCAGTATTATACCTGTGAATAGAGGCTTCACTTATGACGATAGAAGCAAAAGCCGGTCATTATATTCTCGTAATAGCTGTAGGATAAGTGCAGCTGAAAAATTTGAACATCACATCCATCGACACAATACATATTGACTGTTACAACACAAACAGTCAACACAGCACTACATATATTATGAGACCGCATCGAAAAAGTAAGATATAAACGACTTTCCAACGCGTTTTGCAGCATATACTCAATGGCTTTATGCGCACTCTACCAGAGCCGGTCGCTGGCCTTAGTTTTATCCAGTTTTGGATAAATGGTTTCATCATTACATTAATTAAGTGCTTCTCATTTGTTAAACACAATCCTAAGTTCATTGAGTCTCTCATTGACTCGATTGACGCCTTCAGCCGTTCCTTCTGTATGTTTTATCAAAGACCTGATGAGAACAACCACTGACCGACTCTTCATTAATTGATAAACTAATTAAACTCAAGTTTTTTGTGTTGTGTTTCCCTAAAAGTCATTTTCAACGAAATGAACAAAAAACTGGGAAAAACTTTAAAAGCCGAATAAAACTGACTCCGGGTGTCTGGTGAAGTCTGTGATTGCAAGTCTGAACCATTGCACCATTGGCTGTCTTCATCATTATCATCATTATTATTATTGCATTCTTCTGGTTCTTCTAGTTGTTCACTCGTTTTACGATTTCTTTTTGGGATAACATTCCTCGAAAATGCTATATTGGAGAGAAAGAGAGAAAAGACAGAGAGATTGAAAAAGTGGTGTAGAAATAAAGGAAAGTTAAGAACCACTTTATGAAAGCATAATTTCGTTTTCCCTTCAGATGCTGGCCTTGAATTCACTCGTCATTTGGTTATATAGTATTTGATAAAAGCAGCAAATCTTACGTACATTTGACTCATTCATCATAAGAAACATTTTTTCTTTCAATTCTCGATACAAATTTGAAGCAAAGGTAAAACCACTGAATATTTTTTTTTATATTATATTCAAAATAATCTATCTTTAGATTCTATGCAAAGAGCAGCCAATTATTAATAGCGAATAATTTGATCTAAAAAAGTGTGCAATCATTTTAAAGTCAAAAGAGTATTTTCAAAACTCATTTTTCAAAAAATAGTCTTAATTCAAGTTTAGTGAACTGCCACTAATGATAGCGTATGTCTGATAGATTGGGGGCCAAAGTAGAGTCTGCAGCAGAGCTGTGTTAACGTTTGTCGGCCACAGGTTTTCGCTGTAATAACTCATCTGGTTTTCAGGCCTCTCATGACTTAAACCAAAAACAATAATTTTGTCTCATTTTCCGGAAACACTGCTTTCAATTTAAACGGTTTTAATAATAAGTTGTTTAAAATTCAAGCCATTAATTGCGTTTATTGTCTTTATTTTAATTTTGCACTTCTATCCAGTCTATAGTCATTTGAAACTTTAAGTTAAAGAAATTGATTTTCAATCATTTGATTTCATTATTGAAAAACAATCGAAGCTATCAAATATCAGAAGAGATGAATCGACAAGAGATTGTTGTGAGCCTAACATTTTAGTACTGACTTTCCTCTATAATTTCATTTGACTTTTTTTATAATAGTCTAAGACTTTAAATGTTGTCAACTTTGCGGATCTAATTTTCATTTCAATCGATAATTATTAAGGTTAAAGGCAAAAAACTTTCAAGATTATGTTATCATTTAAATGACAAGATCTTAATTAATTCTAAAAGAAAGAAAGATTTTAATATCAAACTTGAATTTTACGGCAGAACTAAGAACCAAGAACATAAGTTATGTTAATTGTTTTTGTCTTTTTATGTCTGAAAATCCTCGATACAATGAAATTTGTTATACCTTCTCTCAATATACAACTTATTACCTTATATGAATAACTATTTGATTATGCTAAACTCAGAAATAAACCCAGAATAGATTAGTGAATTCAACTGAAATAATTTGATCATTCAGTTCTATATTTTATGCCTTTTAATCATTGTCCGACTCATTTTATATGAAATATACAAGAATACGAGTACTGATGGAATTTTGACAAATAGTAATCGATCTTTATGAAATAAAAAAACCAAATCAAAAAGGGTATAAAGGATATGTTCACCATGATTAATCAATCTATAAAATTGAGTCGATTTTTTAAATAAAATATTAATAAAGGAATTGGCCAATTTCTTAGAAGAATGATATGGAATAAATTTCTAATCAAATAATCTGAGTTGAAATGTTATGGAAATGGTATTAATTTATTTAAATCCTGTATTGAATAGTGAAGGCATTTATGAGCAACGACTGTATATGCAGTCGTATAATACTTGCAGTCATTTGTTTATAGAAATCAATTTTTTTGCCATAAAGTAATTATTATTATTTAATATAATGCGAATGTTTTTATGAAACCTCATTTCAAGACAACAACCGTTGAAAAGAGAAATAGAAGAGGGGTAATGGTCTCTATGACAACGTATTGTTTTGTTTCCGACTTTAGAAAAGACTAAATGTATTAATTCATTGATGAATACAGAATTGGTTTAACCGTATTCTGCAAAACATGCGTTTATTAACTTTAGCTTTGGTCCAATACATTGTGTGATATGAAGACTGGATATCACAAAACACATCGAACTTGTTTTCAACCAAAACATATAAACTTAATGATAGCCTTACTATTGATTGAAGAATTGGATCTTAGAATAAATTTACGAACGGCTTTTCAGTCCATTCATTGTCTACTTTTTTGCATTCAAAGCAACGAATAAATTATGAAATGAAAACTGTTTCATATTTTCTATCTTTTAATCTCTATTTACATTAATTTTATTGAATTTATCGATTTAAATTTACTCAACTTTGCCGGATAGACATTATAGACTCTGAAAGTTTGATTGAATATAATATGAATTTGTATGAGTAAGACCAAAATCACGGGCGTGGCCTTCGTTGATAAAAAATGCAATTATTGTAAACTTAGTGCCAGACTTATGATCGGAATACATGCCATTGTATTGCAGATGTCAGGCATTGCCTCTATTAATGCAAACTATTATCACAATTGTATGTCGAGCCAAACCCGACAAAAGAAGTCGAACGAACAGTTTGTTCAGATGTTTCACCATTTATTCACTCTTTCGATTGATGTTTGTCCTAACTCTAAAACATTACATATATTACCTAATTCAATTCAATTTAAATTCAAAAAATTGTTTCAGTATTAGTTTTAATCAAAATACTTCTAATAATACTTTTACTTTCATTGCAAATGTGAGCACAGAATAACTCAATGTTACGAACATTTTTCTCAATTTCTTGTGAGAACATTTCCACAACCAATCAAATAATAACTAAAAAGACTCAATTCATGAGGACTGTCGTGCAAACAGAATATCATTCCTACTATTAAGTGGACAACAGAAGACAGAGGGAGAGAGAGAGGGGGAGAGAGGGGAGGGAGAGAGAGGGGAAGGGAGAGAGAGAGAGAGAGAGAGACCTAAGTGTATGTTAACTGATTTGTTATAGAAGTCAATCAGACTTTCTTCAAAAAAGGTTTATTTGAAATTAATATTTGTGTGAATTAAGATTCATTTGTGAGAAATGTATTGAAAAAATCAATTGAAAAATTGAAATCCAATCGAAAGGTTATTTGTGTTCGTATTTTGATTCAAGCAATCACTTCATTGTTCATTCGTTTCATTGAAATCTGGTTCAATTCAGTAAATAATTATATGCGTTTCTTCTGATGGGAATCTATCACATGTCTGTCCCTTTGGTGTCAAAAAAATCAATTCATATTCAATGACTGAGAAATTGAATTAAGAAGTTATTATTTTTTGGACCAATATTTTCAGTGTTATTTCGAAACTAATTCTATGTTTTCATCGGCTTTTTATTTATATCTTCTTCTGATTATTTATTCCCATCTGATCTGAACTCATTTCATGAACTCAAAAATTTAATTTGAACAAGGACTAAAAAATTGTAATTAATTTTTTTAATAGCTAATTATTAACATCAATAACTCAATAGAATTATCAAGATTAAATTAGTAAACTTTAGTTAGTTTGGGGGTGAAATAATATTTGCATATTCAAATAAATCTAATAAAGATTCAAGATAGTGATGAAGTAAAATCAAGCTAAATATCATAATTAAGTTCAATTGTGTTGATTATATGAATGAAATCTTTTAATCTAGGCACTTAATTAAGTGAAGTGTCTGGCAATGATATGAAGCTATCGATATGGGGTTCGTGTCTCAACTAATTTAATCTCTTCTCTGTCCGCATATCTATTCGTAAACACAAAAAGTGATTAAATTAATGTGTTTTTCGATATATAGAACACAATATTCACATCCAGGAGAAGCGATTTATACGATTATGAGTCTAATATTTATATGAATTTTATATAACAGTTATAAAAGAGTCACAAATTTCTGTTCACAAACACACCTATCGATTAGTGTCGACCAAAAAAAAATTAATCTCTATTTGCCTCTCAAATCAAATCGTCGATTATGTTCAGCTCAAACATCTTGTTTACCATTTGATCCGATTTTGTCATTTTTTTCATCGTTCAACATTTTGTTTTAATAGTCTAAATGTTAAACTTCCTTGTTTCTTTATGTTTCTATTTAACCATTTCAATTGGTATTTCGAATATAATAAACAAAGCAATTAATTGATTGATGTCTTCAAATGACTATTCCATCAAAATTATGTTGTTTTTTAAATCCATAGTTTTTATTGACTTTAGTTTTGAATGGATTTATTCCAAGGATTTATTTCTCTTCTGGATATATTATTAATTTATAGATCGATTGAATGCAATTGTATTTTAATTTATTTGCTCAGCCAATTAATTCTGGGTTTATGTCTTCGAGGAAATCGTAATGGCTTTGAATTCTGTGTCAAATCAATGGCCTGATTGTTAAAGTTTTTTTTAAAAAATCTGTCATTTTCTTCACTCCGTTGATAATCTGTGGCGCAATTTTTCATCAAATTTTTATCTGTCCCCAGACCTCACTTATTTTTTGATGGGTCTGACCATTTCCTCAATAATTTTTCTGAACTTATGTTTTTTGTGGTTCATAACGAAAATTATTATTTTATTTTGTCGATCAATACATGGGTTTAGTGTTCACGTCGTTGTCGTCTTCACTGCAGTACTCGCTTTGTAGAGAAAAAGTGTGAAATAAAATGATTTTTTTGCTAATTTTCAGACAATTTGGTTAATGTATTTAATAAAGGGATCGGATGAATGTAATAGTGGTGCAGTGCTATCAATAAATTAACGGTTGAGTGACTTGAGTGCATCTCTCAGTGCGTACCCAAACTCTTGATCTCAATAGAGACCAAACAGACAGAAGGATCGGTGGAGTAAATGCCAGAACACATACACAGAAAACAGACAAATAGTTACTAATATATGGGTATATCTGTTGTGTCCGCACATATCTCTAATACATAAGTTCACGAAATTCTGGCCAAACATTGATAACAACAACAGACAGAGAGAAAGGCGAACCGTCATATCTATCAGTGCTCACTATTGAGAGGCTAACACAGCATAACATAATATAAAGGGTTTTCATTTATTTTCTCTCCATATATACAGTCATCTCTCTATCTATTACTTGAGTTTAAGTAATAGTTTTTGTGGTTCTGTTCTTTGTCTGTTCCCTCTCTTCTCTATCGTTTTGTAGTGCCTTCTCTTCCATTATATTTATCAATCGGTAGTTTGAAAAACAAAGCCAATGACACAAACACCAAAAATTACTCTCAATTTCTGTTTTGCACATTGGCCCTTGCACAATTCTTGCTTGACATTCATATAACATTACATAGTCGATTTTTTCTCAACTTGATTACCCAAAAACTTATGACCAGAATATTTATGTGGTTTATGTGGGACCACCAAATCATTGGCTGTTAGTGTTGGTGTAGTGACAATAACCCTGCAATTATTGCAGGGTTTTATTATTTACTCCTCAAAGTTGATTAGACTATTGAACTAATTATTATTTTTGTCGAATAAAATTTACAGTTATATGCAATGTATTTTGTATGTGAGCCCCTTGGCTCTATTTAATGTTTATTCTCTGCTTGCTAGGCAAGGAATTGGTGGTTTGGGAGGAGTTTTTCAGTCGACCACAAAATCCTTACACTACATAAGACAGGAAGAAAAGTGATGTTAAATGTGATGATCACATATTCTTAGACATTAGTAAAGAATAGGAAAGACTGGAAAGAATGGAATAAAATGAATGCTTATATAGTGTTTAACTTATTCTCAATTGAATAGAAGGGCAGACAAACAGTTGCTAATATACCCGACCATATAGTGCAGCATATTCTCAGTTCAATGAAGTTTTGCTTCTGTTGTTTGTGTTGAGGTTAGCATTAAATTAAATGAAATGAAGAGAAACTCAAATAAATTCTATTTGAATAAATGTATTTGAATTGTAAGTGAGAGACAACTCATTTATAAATATCAACATATATTTGATATTAATCCTCTCCATTTATAATTAGTTTGCTTGCTACTATTTCCTTTCTTCTATTCTTCTATATCAATATTGAATGGCTATAAATATTTTATGATTTAAACAATATTTTAATTAGATTTTAAATAATCATTGCAACTTGGTAATTTTATTTGATTTAGAGGTAAGATTAACCAGTTTAACTCCTAAATGGAAGTCAAGAGTTTGGATTTTTTAAAAAAAAGTTTGAAATCGTATTTTTGAGGAGCGTTTTAATGGTCTAATAGCACATAATGGTGTTGCAACTGTTTGCAGAAGCCCCGGCCTGAGCCTGAGCTCCAACAGTAGCCATAGATCTGATAAGTGTTGGCACAGGTTTTATGGACTTGTTTATGGTATAGTGTTCAGTGGCATAGGTAGGGAAAAGCTGTCCGTCCAGTTTTCATCAGGGCATCAAAATTTTAATGACTTTTCTGTGCGCTCTTCTTCTAAACCAAAGAATTCTTATCCAAAGCTATGATAGACTTTACGCTCAAAGCTTTAGTTCGAAATTTATTCATTTAATTTATCAGAAAAATTTACATTTGATTGAAATTAATTTAAACAAGAACATTTGTTATTTTTAAGTAAATTCTGGTATAAAAGTTTGAGTCTTGTCATAACCATTGGCTGTTTTGTATGAGTTCCTTATTTTGTTAGAAAACTTCAAAGATATTCGACTGTATTTTGTTTGCTATAATCATTGGGTTTTCTGTTATTTTGAGCCTCATTTTCGGTTAATCGGTTTTCTGCTCTCTTTTGCTGTCTCTACTCAATGGCAGTCCCTTTCAGACACATATATCTATCTATTAGCTAATACCCAAAATTTTGAAAAATAATTTGTTTTCACAGCATTTACTTTAAGTCATGGCTTTGAAGACACTTTTATTGTGTAAATTGTTTGCATTAAGAGGTGTTTTTCCTCAATTTGTTTCAATGAAAATATTTTAATTATTGTTGCAATGAATAGAATAAATGATTTTTAAAGTTTCTTGAATTTTATTTATGCCTTTTGATTATGAAAATGATTTGAATATTTCTTTTCTACTCAAACTTAATTTGAATGAATAAATATCAGAATAATCTTTAACTTCAAGGCTTTAACAAAGAATAAGAAGACAAATATATGAAAAGTTTTTGAATTAATGAATTATGAAAACCAGAATTCATGGAAATTTTTCCTTTTTTTGTTTTGTTCGAGCAATCAATTTCTATAAATATAGAGGAAAACTATTTTCAATTCTTGTTTTTGGACATCTCATAGCCTTACTGTAATGGGTTGAGCCCATCGGCAATTATACCCATTCCTTCCGCTAATAAATTGCAAGTTGACACAAAAATTTTGGTGGAAATAAAAAAAGAATCAAAATATTATTCTAATTATTTGATTAATCGATGAAAGAGTAGTAAAAATAAAATAATTGAAACTTTTAGCAGATCTGAAGTTAGAGAATGAATTGGGTTTCACATCGTTTTGTTTTGAAATGATCTTATTCATGATTTTCGTGATTACTTGTGGACCAAATAGTTTATTGCAGATCACAAACAGTTTTTATTGTTTTTCATGGATAATGAGGCTTTAAAATTAAATTTCAACTTGCAATTCATTCACATTAAATTAGAACTGCTTTGATTTGCATTCACAAATTAGCTCCTGCTACTAAGTTTGAGGTCAACTTTTTCCTAATTAAGATCTTTCTAATTTATCCGTGTTTTCTGTTACACTGTTGATAAAATTATTGTCAACTTGATTAAAAGTGGTTAATTTATATTTGCTTAGTTTTGTTTCAAAGTCAAGTACTTGTTTAGAGAAAAGCATCACATAACTAGCTAGTTTAATTTTGTCAGTTTCATGTCTAAACAGTTTTTTATTATTAAAATGGATTAAAATCTAATTGATTTGGTAGACAACCAGTTATGAAGAGTCATGACTTGTGACTACTTCTTGAGTGGAAATGAATTATCTCAGCGTTTTTTGTGATGTGAGCCTCACTTTGCTATGAATACCCCGGAAAATGAGAACTAATTTATCCATAATATATCAGTTATATAACTACATTGAAACCTGTTTATCGGAGATGTTCTTTCGCATATAAGATTGGACTGTGTGTTTGCAACAGTATTTTGTCAAGCAACTTCTTTATTTTTTTAAAGAATTAAATGTTTTGCTTTTCATTAAATGCCTTATTTGGAGAATATTTTGGTCTGAAAAATAATCTAAACACGACTGAGATGTAAAATCAAGGTTCTTTATCAACACCCTTGATAATTTAAGGGTTGACCTTTTCAGTTGGTTGTCGTGATTTGTGAGGGTTAAACTAATTTTGCAGGACTAACTTTGAAAGAATTAATATGTTTTTCAATTAGTCCAAACCAAATGATAACAATTTGACGATCATTAAGAAGGGGTAGTCTTAAGGGACGGACAAAAAAACTTTAATTGCAATGAGTTTTAAATTTTTTCTTTATTGTTGTTTTAATTTGAAGACAATTTTTGGTTAATCTTCTCTTTGAAGGAAAAGCAAAAAGAAATAAATTAAGGTTTTATCACAAATTGATAGCCAATAGAAAAAAATAAAGAAATAGATGAAACAAACTTTCATTTTTGAATTGCATTTTTATGATTTCGAAAAAGTATATCTCAATTATATAATTGAAAATTTTAATGGCCTAGTATTAGGGGGGACGGCCCTTGGAAAAAAAAGGATAAACCAGATGAATAACTATCGAGACGGTACTAAAAGCCATTAAGACATATAAATTTAATTTAATTTCGTTTTATTTTCAAATAATTTTTTTACTTAGATTTGAAATGAAAAAATCAATTTCCAAGTAATAATAATGAGTCGTTTCGGCGCTGATTTAGTTTCGGGTTTTTTTTGGTTGGTATGCGTCGCCTCTTTTATTGCATATCAATCTCTCTGGGCTTCTATTACCTGTCCCACCACTCACTAAAATAACTTGTTTCTCTATCTGTTCCCCTAATGAGTATAACTTGTATTCAATTAGTAGAATATTTTTGACATTAAATTACTTATTCAGAAAAATTCATTAAATATCTTCTATCAAGAATTTTTGATCGGTTTTCATGATTTGTTTATCGTATATATTCACAAATGTTTTTTCTGTTAAATTATCAGTGATAATTTAATATGGATCTTGCAAGCTAATTCTCATTTCGACAGAACCAGTTAATTTTATTTTAATATTATTCAGTCAAAAAAAATGAGCTATTAAAAAATTGAGAATCATTTATGCCTGCTGAATGATTTTTTAGGAATCTCACTCAGCTTAAAGGTAGATAAGTAATCCTAGTCAATTTAATGAGCAAATAATTTTTCAATAGTTGTGAAAAATGATAG
This sequence comes from Euzetes globulus, assembly GCA_034695525.1. NCBI lineage: Eukaryota > Metazoa > Arthropoda > Arachnida > Sarcoptiformes > Euzetidae > Euzetes > Euzetes globulus. Next base: position 10,071 of record JAQIWP010002568.1, read on the forward strand.
ATCCAGGAAAGATTTGTAACTTAGTGTAAGATTCCGATAGAATTTATGAGTTAAGAAACAGAAGAATTTGTTTCAATCAATTTGTCACATATCAGAGGCCACACGACTTGTGTCTGAAATGCTTGGATTAAAAAATAAATTGACTGAAGGCACTCCTCATAAGCAAAGTTTTTTTGGCATTAGAGTCAGAGAACTTGAAGAGCAAAAATAGGAGAAATGTGGCCTAACATGAGATTTGATAATTAATTATGAAATACAGTTTGGCTCCGAATTACGACAAAGTCTTGAATCGAAATTAATTCTTCGATTGATTGAATGCTAAAAAATGGAAACAAAGAATGGATAAAAAGTTGACTTTAGGTTATATTTAGATTTAGGCGCAAATAATTTGGCAAAAAATTGAAGAAAAATGAGATATGAATGGCAGGAATGACGACTAAATATTTGTACGGCACTCACTTCCGTTCCTGCAACTATTAGTCATGTCTCCAAATGTTTTTGCAAGGATCTCTCTCTCTCTCTCTCT
>JAQIWP010002569.1:0-10591 GCA_034695525.1 Euzetes globulus
TTTATTTTCTTGTGAATCAACGGATTCGTAGTCATCCTTGTCTTAATCATCAATGCATTTCAGAAATTTTTAATGTTTATAAGCAATGAATCAAATTTAGAAGTTGACTGAATAAATATAAAGTCAAAACTGATTTCAATTCAGATAAACTTTGATAACATTTGCTTATCATAACCCTCGAGTCATTGTTTTTTAGAATTGTTTGTCTTTTATTTGCAATTATTTTGATTTCTGTTTAAAATTTAATCTTTGATTTTACTGATTTTTTTCTCACTTATACCGGCATGCCGGTCTACACCGAGGTATGCCAGCACTAACCTCAATTTCGATTTATACCGACATGCCGCACTATGTGAGGTAATACGGTAAATATTTAATCTCGAATGTACAAGACTTTAATATATTTTGCCCTCTCAATTGGAAATGATTAAATATGAGTGAAATTCAAAACTTCTAAGAATGAATTCAAATTCAATTTCTCAGAATCTTGTTATTAATGCAAAAAAGTTCAAATATGGGAGTGGAGGGGTGATAAATTTAAAATAAATTATCAGGATAGCTTTAGTGATTTTAAGTTTGAATTTTTAAAATTAAATGTCTTCATGCTTAATTATCAAATACGTTTCTAAAATATTTTGCAATTTAATGTAATTGTTAAGTTATCTTCTAGGTCATACATTTGTCAATTTTATGATCATCTCTGAGTTTATTGAAAAAAGATTTTTCTTATAAAATAGTGTAAATATTTCGAAACATTTTCTGTTTAATACAAGTTTTCTATGAAAAGGAATTTTAGATAAGTTTTTAAGTTTATAACACAGAAAGGAATGAATATTTTTCGCTCACTCTTCGATCGGGAAGTCTTATTATTAAAAGCATTTTCGATATAAATGTAGTTTAAGATATTAAAGGACAGCTTCGCGGATGAGTCGGACCGATATTTGTCTGCACTGTCTATGTGTCGGTGTGTGTGTGTATATGTGTGCCTGTGCTCTGTATACAATGTATATGTCCAATGAAAGTGTAGATGTATATAACGGAGAAGTTTATGAATATATAACTTATTATATGACAAAGTGTTTCACTTGAGAACAGACGCCGAGAGTATCGACAAATGTTTTCATAATTGTATGTTTCAGTCATGAAATAAAATAACTTTTTGGTCTTCACTAGAAATGTTCCCTTTTAATAATTGAAACAAAAGATACTTAATAACAGTCTTTGGAAACGTCTGTTAGAATCAATTTCTGATGAAAAGCGACTTAGGATTAGATCTAAAGGAAGACTGAATTGAAGTTTGCTTTTCTTAACTTTAGGTTTAAGACATCTGAGTCTGAATTTATTACTCAGAATAGACTTTAGAATTTAAATATTGTTTTTTGGGAAGACATAACTCGAATGAAATTTAATAGTTTAGTTGTTTTATGAAAATAAAGAAATTTATTTATCGTTTGCTTCGGGAAACAATTCGCTTTTGGGTTTTCAATTGTGTCTCGAATCGAATCGTTGATAGACCTGAAGGAAGTCTTCATCTGATTCTCGGAGACAAGAATAGAATACCATAACAGATATCAAATAACTTCTTTCTTTGTTCGACGACTGTTTGTCTTCATCTCAAAAATCATTTTATCATTAAATACAAACTTCTTTTGACGACAAAAACATTTGAAAGACATTTATATCTCCATTGAAGACATCACTGAATGTAAGTCTGAAACAAACTTTATTTATATAATTTTTACGCAATTTTTACGAAACACTTGAATGAAAAGTAGACTTTTATTGACGATATCATGAGATATAATTATATGCTGTCCCCTATGATTAGGTCTTTTAATGTGTTTGCAGAAGCTTTCATTTTTATGGATGAATTCTTCAGAATATTTTTCCCTTTTACTTTCATTTTCATTTTTATTGAAAAACTACTGTAGAATAGCATTAAATAGAAATCATTGAATTTAAGAATAAAATAGCATTTCTCTTATCAAAGAAATAAAAAGTACATTGTTGTTAATGAGTGAAACATTTGAAAAAAATCCTTTTGTCAAACTGTTGATTATTATGATTATATTTGGGTTCAATTGTAAGATATTATGGGGAATGACATACGCCTCTGATCTCTGGGCCCAGGAATGAATATAATGTTTATTTGTTTGATGTTTTGCTGAATGAATGATAAGAGAAAATGTTAAGAATTAGTGTTAAGAAAAACAGAGAAAATAGTATGAGTGTTACACTTAGTCAGAAATTTTATTGCTTGGTTATTTATATTAATGATGATTCAGTTGGAAAACTGAATTAGGCTTTTATCAGTTCACCATTCAATTGATACCATTTAGACTGAAATATAGGTCTTTTAAGTCTTAACTTCTGAAAATAGTTAAACAAATACTACTTACAAATACAGTTGAAGATAAACAAGGTGGCTCAATATTTATACTGCTGTTTATGAATTATAAATAAACAAACTAGTTCTTTTACATAGTCGTTTGAAAGTAGAATTTTCTTGCATTGTTTAGAATTTAATTTTATGTACATTTCAATGATCTTTGACAAGGTTAAATTGGAAATCTTGGTTATCGGAGGAAACAAGGAAAAGAATAAGTTTTATGTCTTCGAAATACGGCTCATAATAAGCACTTTTATCGGCCATTATTTTTAAGTATGAATTGAGTTATTCTTCTCGATATAAACTGTTTCTATACTAATTGAGTCGGCCATTATTTGGAAAGTTCAAACTTTTGACCTTGATTATAGTTTTGTTTTAATTCTTTTTTTGTTACCCTTGTTACCATGTGCAAGATGATAAAAAAGTCTAGTCTGTAATTGTCCATTAATGAATTATTGAAGTCGGAACTGGTTTATATAAAGTAGCTTGTGTTTCTACTAGACATTCTTGGACTTCCGAAAATTATCCACTCAGAAAAACTTTTCCTGTTGAGTCTAATTATAACGAGGAAGTCCGTATTCTCAAGCATTAAATCATGCCTGATGAAATGTTTTCTCCTGAATTTCGGATAGAATTTCAAACAGAATTTTCTCGAAACAATTTTGAGAAAAATAATTATTCGTAAGAATGAACAAGTGCCAAAACAATATAGCTATCAGGTAGCATTCTTGATCATATTGACACGAATGCTTGACCATGTCTAATTTTTTTTGTTGGAATTTTTTACACGTTTCTAAAAAAACTTTAGACTTGATAAAAATAGCTGAAAATTAATGCAATATCTCCATTAGCCTTATAGCCAAGCTAAATTGAGAACATTTTCTAATAGGATCAATTACTTAACACAATATAACGATAAATCTTTTGCAAAACGAAAACTAATACGGTTTATTTTTTTAACGATTTAATGATTGCTGGATAGGAATTATGCCGTCATATGATTGAAATAGAAATTGATTTTTCAAAAAGAAAAAAAAAGGAAATTTCCCAAATGGTTATGGTCTGCAAGATGTTATATATTTATCTGTTTAGTATTTTTTGTCAATTTTACAACTTGGAATAGATCTTGATCATTAATAAAATGACCCATAAAACGATCATCTTAAGTTGATCTGGACTATTAGTATCATAAATATGTATTATACATAAATATATATTTAATTGTTATGCGTCCTTGGCAACTTCTTTGACTTTTTCAATTGAAAAATGTTACTATATTTTCTGTAGTAAATCAATGGAAGCACTTATCGCCATTTCCTGATAAACCGGATTAACTAAAATAAATACATTGCTTATAATTGATTTAGGCTACTCTCACAAGTGTTTATGACTTGATATTATTTGATTCTATCAAGTTTTTAAAAAATACTTATGCCCAGGGTTGTCCAAGAGGATATAGGCAAAATCCCACCAGATATTTAACTTAATCAGACTGATTTTGGAGATAATTATCAACTTACGAGCAAATGAAAAATTTGTAATCAGTAAAGCCAAGGAATGAGTTTGGTAAAAAATGTTGTCTATTCTTGGTTAATCGTTAATAGAATTTTTGCTCAAAAAAAATGCTCAATCAAAAATTCTTTATTTTCTTCTGGGAACATTTGTAAGTCGCATAATTTACATTTGAAAAATATTCTGTGAAATAAATCTATGAATTCAGATTCAGATTCAATGTGAGAATTGTTTGCCATTCAATGCATTGAAAGGACATTTCAGACAAAACATAATTTATTGTCTATAAGTTGTGTTTAAATGTCAAGAATATATCAAATTGTCTGAAAATCATTTGTCTTATTCACAATCACGGCGACCAATATTTCTCTTTCTGACTCGTGTCTGGCATTCGGTTGGGGACTGGGAGTTGACTGACTTCCCAAACAGCTGGAATTGACCTCATTTAGTAGGAAAAGTCTAAAACATTCTCATATTTAGTTTAGCATTGATTTCCTTACTTAACACTTTGGGAAATTCATGTTTTAGCAAATCTCAAAAATGCTTTTAAGAGTTTATGCAATAAATAATGAATTCAACATTAATTATGAATTAACAAGATACTTAACTAATTAAGTTAATCTGGTTACTTATGCTGCACATATTTTATATATAACTAAAAAATGCAAATTTTAGTTTAATTTCAATCAAACTTTCACTTATTTGCAAATATATACTTCCCCTAGAGCATAATTATTTTCATTTTTATCAAGAAAATAATCAAGCAGCACTTAAACATAATGTGATATAAATGGAAAGAAAATGGTCTTTTCCTATTAATATTCATTTTATTTGATTGATGCTGGATCACTTACTTGCAGAATAATATATCTTTCCAATCTGTCATTTTATTGTTGTTGCCAGATTCACTTAATTTATGCATAACTAAATTCTATTTAGTTGACAAGCTTATAATTTATCCAAGATATTTGTTTGTACGTTTAAGGAAAACTACTGGAAACTTTTTTTTATTCAATTATGAATTTGAGCGAAGGTTAAAGGAATTGAATTTTTTTTCTTTAAAATTCAATTTCCTTTTGATATGAATATCGAGAATAGATTTCAAACAAATCTTTGGACTTCTTTGACAGACATTTGTATTCATTATTATATTTCTGTTTTCATTCACATTTCGTTTCATTTCCAGTGTTTGACAGAATAGAGAAGAATGAAAATAATTCTTAATATTTGGGATAGACTTTATGCACGATTCAAATAAATCATGCATTGATCAAATTTTAGTGACAAAAATTCGTGTCTTATTTAATAAATACATGTTTTTAATTAAAGCAAGAGCAAGCATGTGTTAAATTAATTCGCTACAATTATTATCTAGATTCTAGAGAAGTAAACAGCTGTAAACAAGTTAAATCAAGCTTATTTAAATATTAAATAGAAATAGTACTAGCCTAAAAATGTTAATTAATTTTCCGTCATTAATAGAATTATCAGAATATTTTAGTAGTGAAAAGTTTTTAACACTTACTAGATAGAAATAGGCTAGATAGTTTACTAAATTCGTGGTGATTAATGTGGCTCAATTTTAATTAAATTCAACCTTTAATTTGACAATTCACCGTGCTTGATTAATTTTATTCATATTAAATTTCATGATTATTACTAATTTTGTTGTTGTTGAAATTATTGGAATTAGCTAGCTATTTGGTAAGTTGAAAACATTAAAATCTAATCTTAATTTTCCTGCAAGATCACATAAGTGAAGCTAAGTTTCGAATATAAAATTCTTGTTATTTTTTTGTCACAGAAAATATAAGTTATGTCTAAAATAATGTTTGTCTGCATTTACTCCCAAACGAAGTAAACATTTTCTCTATTGACTTAAGTTTTTTTTTCTTAATTTTTTTATTCCATATTTAATGTTCGTAGGATTTATTGCTTTTCAGAATTAGTATTTTGCTTATGTTTTTAGGCCATTCTTTTATGCAAGGGAATGATATTTTTTATTTATCGTGGAAAAATATAATCATAAATGTTTTAGGTAAAGCCAAGGTAATAAATTAATGGTTTTGAGCTCGAATGTTCAATAATTTCAAATTATCATATGATATTTAAAAAAATGAACAGTTCAAATTTATTTTTGTATTTTTGACCCCGAACAATTAATTATCCAAATGATTTTTAAATTTGAAGGGTGAAATGTCTCAATAATTAAACATTCTTTCTACTAAATGAATGACCATGATAAATTACTTATTGATCTTATAAGCCCTTCAAAAACATCTACGAAACCCTTGCCTGGGATAGAAAGACATTGTTGGCTGTGTTTTCGTGTTTTCACTTCCGATAAATCGATTCGATTCACTCATTCGACAAATTGTTTTCTTCTCACACATTGTTTTCAAACAATGTTTTCCCGATAATAGCATTCTTATTGTCAATAAATAATAAGAAAACTCGATATTTATGTTAATCACTATAATTTCAGTTTCACCTGAACTGTTTCCTGTCACTTTTATAAGTAAACTAAACATAATGACTATATTTTGATCAGAAAATTGATGGAACTTTTCCGATAACAGATTATTTGATTCTTGGAATTTTCTTTCAAATAGAGACGATAATGGCATCGAAATGAACATAATGACTTGAATTTTTTTGAAAAAAGATTGTTATTTTTCGAATCATTATCTGATTTGATTGATGCAGAATGAACAGTATCAATTTAAAAATATATCTAGAAAAAATAGCAATTATTTTTATTTCAGACATAGATATCAAGGAAGCTCTTTAAAAACTTTTTCTAGAACTTTCCAAGACAACAAAAAGCACCCTGAAGGAAAAAGTTAGTTTGCTATCTTCTAAATTAAATTTTGATGATCATATCTGGCTATCTATTAGTGTACTCTAGTAAAAAAAATAAATAAAAATAATCAGCTCTACTACTCTACTAAACTTTAAAACAACAACAACAAAAAGCTTTTTGAGACTAGGTTCATTAAAAAGGTTTTTGAGTTTCAAGTTATTTCAAGAAATACAATTACCCTTAAACTTTTCTTTTAGGAGTTTATCAATAAAATAAAATAACATTTACGGATCTTTGGATTTATTTTAAAAACAACAAACATTTAGCTGTAATTTAATGCAGGTGTGCCAGTACATACCAGTGCTGACTTACCGAAATGACTATCATTAAATAATCAGATTTCCATGAAATTTTAATAGATTTTTGTTGAGCTCACCTCTTAAATGATATTAAATTTGAATTTAGTTTTAACTTTTAGAACATCTATTGATTATTAAATTCATGTCATTTTGCTTTGTTATCGCCTTGTATAATAGAAACCAGGTAACAACTCGAAATAAAAGATAACCATATCCAATTTTTATCATTTTCAAAAGGACTATCCATCCACGGAGATATATGATTCAGTTAGTTTGAATTTATTCTGGGTTAGTTTCCACTGCTAAGATTATTGCTAAGATATGTTGTCTACTAAGTTGTTGGCCTAGCAGAAAAATCGATCACTTAATGTTTCTTACAAAAGCGTTTTCTAAAAAACTTGTCCTGCTCTATCTTAATGAATATTTACAAAATAGAAAGTTTCTGAAGAAATGATAGATTATTTTAAATAAATTTCTGTCTTATAATTAAGTCTTTTTTTAAAATTGAGTTTATTAATAAATAGTTTGTTAAAGAATATTATAATTAATGAATTATGATCATCCTAAACAACAGTTGAAGATGTGCAAGACTCATAATTATATTTAATGAATATGTTTTTGAAAATATTATGAAAGGATATACAGTTTGAGCATAAAAACTAAACGATTTAGATAAATATGAAATTGATTTTTAATGAATAAGCTCGAATATTCATTAAGGAAATGGATGAACATCTAGGAAAATATTTTATTTTTCATTACTTTTGGTTCGAATAATTTTGATTTATTTTAAAACTATTTATCTTAAAATCTCACGATTGAGTTGAAATCAAAGAGCATTTCTCATTACTCATTCTATTCGAGGAAAGATATGATTTTCAAATTAAGTTCTCTCAGACGAAAGCATTTTATAAAAACTTTTGATCAAATTTAAAGCATTCCAAGCATTTTATTTAAACTTTTTAATGGAAACTTTCTTCTCAACAAAACTGTTTAAATTCGAGTTTCAATAATATTCGGCGACTGAAAGAATTGCCTGCTATTATCATATTACATCAAAAATCAGGTGGGATGGCCAAGGGAGGGTCTATGTTATAGCTGTTCAAATGCCTCTACAACGTATGTATAGCAGGAGCCCAACTATAGCAACAGCAGCAGCCTTTAATCGAGGTGAACCCATAGGACTTGGCTTTTCTTACACTTTTTGTACTCCTGCTATAATACACAGAACTTTGGAATTTGAACAGATATAATCTAGGAGAATACTACCTTAGAAAGTTGTCATAAAACAGATGAGTTTTGACTCATAGTACATTAACATTTATTCCCCCAGGTGCAAACCCAAAATGCTGTCAGTGAGTGACCATCACTGTTCAATCTTTATTGGAATTGAATTTATGTTGAATACATGTGTAATATACTACTGAATGTTGTATTTGATTGATTGAGTTTGTGATTGTGAGGTCAATATCGCTTATATGGACTCAATGTTTGAACGCTCGAAAGGACACTTCCTATACATACAAATCTGATGGCCGATTGACAACTACCCTTTGAACCCCTTTGAACCCCTTTTCACCCTTCTCAATACATTCTTCTGAAAAATTTTGTTTGACCAACTCTGCTAATATACTGGTGAAAATTTAATCAATTTAGATGTTAAATAACTGTTTGAATAGTTTCTATATAATTTTTCAACTAATGAAAACAAAATTTACATTTAATTAAAATTGCACTTCACGCTAATTATCCTAGAACAATTGAATATTCTTAATAAATTTTTCATCAAAAATCTATCTTCAAAGTACTTCTATTTTTGCTATTCTTCTCCTAATTATAAATTCATTAAGCTTGGCTTTTAGCTCAAGTGTTAGCACCAATTATCAGATTTATGTCTATCCTTGATCTTATTCACTGGTAATTTTATGGCAAAAGTTGAGCTTTTCATTAATAAAGTACCACTACTTATAATGAGTACAAAATCGATGCAATGCTTTTAGCTTTGGATGAATAACCCATAAAATATTAGACTATTTATTACTCTTGTTATCTCTGCAAATCGCCTTATCCAGTGCTGACTGAGCACTGGGACCAAAACTTATTCATAGAATTAGGACATTTTCGTGCGAATAAGGCAATTTATATGAGGTATCAGATTATTTATCTTGTGTCTGATTGGCATTTAGGGCTGTTTTAAGGAGTTTTTGTGGTTATAATGGAGAAACCCAAAGGAATTTCAAGTCATTCAGAAAATAAATGTTGTTTTTCTCCGAGCAATTATATTATGATAATTTTGCTAGGTGGACATTTTGTCTAAAATTTATTCAGAAAGGATTTATTAAAAAAAAAAGAGTTTTATCCATTTTATCAAATTTGTCTTTACTTTAGTGAAATGAAAAATTTGAATGTAAGCAAGATACAAGAATATTCGGAATCTTTATTCAAAAGATTCTGAGATCTACCCTGCTGATCTTTACTTTTCAATTACAACAGAAATTCCAATTGTTTCAGATGTTTTTTTTATCTGACATTGTGCTTCATTTCAAATTAAGTTTGTCAGTGGTGTCCAGGCAAAGAGTCAATCAGAATACTCTATCTTGCTGGTTTCAATTTAAACCTATCCATTTAACCTTTAAATAAACTCAATCTAAAGTTAGTTTCCAGTGGAGGACAGTTATAAGTTATAACAATCAAGCTTATAAAATTATTTTAACCTTGTAAATTCAGGCATAATTAAATATCTGTTCATCACTGACCACTTGTGAATAAAAAAAAGAAGTTTTCTTTCGATTTCATTAAGATTTAGAGGAAATACAACATTTATTTGTCTATAAAAATAAAGTGAATTACAAGTTTTATTACCATTTCCTTCAATTGTTAGACACGTGTGGGACAGAAAAAGAGAAAAGAAGAGCCTTGTAAATATTTATTAGAATCGATAAGGATCTGAAAAAGAATTTAATGAAAATCAGAACTAGCTAATTCAGAAACCCATTTTTAGCGGTTTGTCTTCTGTTGTTTGTTAGTAAGCAGTTTGGCATTGAATTAGCAATCAACAAACTTCACCTATATTGTTATGAAACCATTGGTGTGGGATTACTAGAGATGGCCAAATAGAAATAATCTTTATATTTTGAGAAACTTTCTTGTAATGGTTTTTCTATGGTCGGCCCATGTATTTTAATGGGAAAATATTCTAATATTTTCTCTCAATGGTCGGCCCATGTACAATTTTTTATGGTAATAGAATAATTGCTACTATTGGAATTAGGGAAGATTAAAGGAAAAAACTTTAAATTTGACTTAAATATTATAGATGGGAATAATTCAACCAATTTCTAAGACTTTCAGCCATTCCAAATTAAAAAGATTCAGTTATTCATGTTACTATTTATTTATGATAACAAATGCTCTAAGTTAAGGCCTATCTGACTGACATTTTAACTTTTAGTTAAGTATAGATGATCTCTAAGCTATTTGGGAATAATATAAAATTGGTTATCGTATACATAAAGAAAATTAGAAGTT
>JAQIWP010002570.1:0-10585 GCA_034695525.1 Euzetes globulus
ATTGTTTTTCAACGAAATCACAAATGAATTCATTTTAATCTTCAAAACGATTAGAAAATAATAATTTGAAACAAATTAAGAAAACAATTGAATTCTTTGTCAACATTTGAGGGGTTTTTCAAATCATAGTTTGTATTACAGTTTGAGACACACTTTAATCACATGTTAGTCATGCGATCGACTGCTTTGAGTGATTGTCCTTAAAGTACGCTATTATTTAATGTAATCCTTTATAATCAGGTACATTTATTTGAATAAATGGTTACTCAGAATGTGTAAAAAATTATATTATAAATGAAATATGTTTTACAAAATTATTTGAATTCAAAATGGTTTACATTATTATTAATTCATTAAATCATTGGATGACGTCATCTATGAATAGTTACTAATTGTTAACAAACATTGCTTTCAAACCACAGTATGTGTTGAATAAAAGTTATGAAATGATTTGAATTTTATATTTATTTTAAATTTATTTTAAACAAATTCTTATGCATTTTATTATTTAAGAAAATAATATCATGATTCCTATTTAATAATTTTTAATACCCAATAATACCATGGTTAAAACTAATTGTCGAAACGCATGAAAAGGATATAGTTTTTGTATGCAAGAAAATCTTATCAGGTTCATCAAATACAGTTTTGGTGTGCAAAATGATCCTCGTTTGTTTCCTAAAATGGGTTATAGAGTTCTTGTTAAATCGATACAAGTCTTCGAGATTTTCATTAATGACCTTACTAAAAGACTTGGTATTAAATTGATACTGGTAATTTTATTCTTAAAAATATATTTTGTCATGATTATTGTATTCTCTATAATTTGTTCTTGACCACCTTCATTTATTCCTAAACTTGTTGTTCAAATCTTAATTCTGCTATTTATGAATTATATAACAAATTTAACATGTACAAGTCAATCAAATAATACAAAAAGGCTAAAAAATTAAATTGCAGATTGTAAGTCTAAATAACTGAGTTAAATGAAACTTATTGGACTATTATCAAGATATTTAAGTTCGAATATTTAACATTTCAATTATCAATCGTACCTTTAGTAAACCTGATCATTTATGTTGGCAATAATACTGTCACAGAGTCCTTTTTTCAGCCAGTTCTGAAAACAATTACAGTTATTTGAATGTATGGTCACTCAAAATGTGTAGAAAATTATATTATAAATGAAATGTTTTACAAAACTATTTGACTTCAAAATGGTTTACATTATTATTAATTCATTAAATCATTTAATGACGTCATCTATGGATTGTCAGAAATTTTAAGGAATAGGTTGTTATGACAACCATTTGTTGCAAACATTGTTTTCAAACTTTTTTGATGTAAAAGTTATGAAAAAATTGATTATAAAATTCGTTTTAAACTCAATTTAATTAATAATTTTTAGGCATTTTATTGATTTAGAGTTTCTATTAAATTGTATTTAAGTATTGGTTTTGCGAATTGTTTTATTAGATATGAGATTAAAACTATAAAATCAATTTTCATTGAAGTCATTACAAAAGTTTCTTTAAGTGATTTCAATAAAGACATAGAATTGAGACAAAGATTCACTGAATTAGAAATGAATACAAGTTTTCAATTAAGTAATCAATTTTAATGATTTATAATCTATTCCTTAAAAAATGATTCACTCAAATGATGTCGAGCCTAAAGGGATGACTGAATGCCGTCCACTGGAAGTGAGGCCACAATCGGTTTGCACTCAATTTGACAGTTAATACATTTAAAATTCAAATTCAAACACTTAATAGACTTTTATTTGTCTGTTATTTCTTGATTACAGCTAAGCTCAATTCATTTCAGCTTGTGCCCAATTGTAATATGCTCAACTAATGCTATGTTCAATTGAAATTGGCTTGTGCCCAAATGTCTTTTGCTATTTCATGAAAGCTCTTAATTTGTTTGAAACATTTTATTTAAACAAGTTACAAATAGACAAATGAACACAAGTGAAACGTTTAAATCTATTGCATTTTAAACAAGTTTATATTTGATATTAAAGACTGTGCAGACAATCAATCAAATAGTAAACAAACCGAACTTCAGATTTGTACGAAGGCTGACAGTTATTCAGACAGCGAAAAGCAGGCGTTGAGAAAAGACATTTGGGCACAAGCTAATTTCAATTGAACATAGCATTAGTTCAGCAAATTACAATTGGGCACAAGCTGAAATGAATTGAGCTTAGCTGTATTTAATAAGAATGGTCTGCATTTAAAAACAATTCAAAAATTATCTGTGATAATATTCAATAGCATGTGCTTTTTGAATAATGGAATTATACTAAATGTGTCTATTTTATTTACAGATTATTTTTCAATTGAACAACTCATTTCTATTTCCAAGTTTCCTTAAAACTAAATATTATGGTGTAGTGAAGCAAAAGATTCATTTAGATGTTCAACAAACATTTTAAGGTGGAGATGGTGAAGGATAAAATAACTCTTTCCACCCTAAAATGAATTTATTTCCTTATTTTAAGCTTAAAATAGCTTAATTATGTTTTAATTAGATTTTCTGCAAGTTAAAATGCCTTGAAATATAAGTAAAAGGGAGAGGTGTATTTCAATTTAACTTAAAAAACAAAATACAGCCCTTAATTGGTCATCTCTGATAAACAAGTTTCTTTACTTTCTTTTATTTTTAACCATGTCATATTTAATATTTTTTTAATGACTTGATATTGATTAGAGCATTTAATATTTTTATAAAAAATATTCCTGGCCATTAAATATTTCAACCTTTTCTGTTCTAAATTAATTATTTATGCTAATTTATTAATAAGTGAATTATTCTAAAATTTAGATAATTAAAAACAACTTGTTGAATGTAACTGAACAGAGTTAGACAGTTCGGGTTTTGCTTTTCCTGGTCAAATAAAATTTTTTAAAATAATAATTATCACAATTTTTTTCAGTTGTTAATTATTTATAAATAATAGAACTATGATCTAACTAATTTATATAATACACCAGCTTGCTTGTTATATTGCTTAAACACCAGAACATTCTTTAATTTTTTCCATCGCTCTTTTCATCATGGAACATTTTAAAATGACACGCTTTTCCAAAATTTCCTTATGATCCATATAAACATGAACCAGGTGATCTTCAAACTATAGATAAAAAGAGTCATCTAGTTTAATAATAATAATATTTAATATGTGATAATTACTAGTCTTTGAACTTCAGGTGTACACACTTGACCAAGGTCGTATTTGTCCATGGAGTCTACAAATAATATCTTAAAGGCGACATCCTCTTTATCTGTCTGCTTATAAAAAGGGTAACTTTTGAATTACTTAAATTAGCATGATGATCAATTCTTACAAGACATGGCAAAAGATGGGTTCTTATACATTCCTTATATTTGCCGATTTCAGCCTGGTCCAATATTGTAGAATTTGCTTTTAAAATAAGATAGGTAAAAATTATAAAACAAAATAATATTTAAAAGATGACTTTCTTATACAAACTTGTGCATTTTTTACGTTTCCAGGCGACAATATAACCATCATTACTATTCAAGTCCTTTAATGATGAACATCTTTCTTTCGCATCTTCACACTCTTGGCAATAAATTCTAATCAGGGTTATAGCTATCAACACCAGTGTCAGTGATGTTGTGCTTAACATTTTATTACAAAATATTCAATAAATATATTTTTCAGTAATTTTTCAACAGTGAATAAACAAGATTCAATATAAATGAAGTTATTACAACTCGTATTTGTTAAGCTGTTTTAACTTGTTTACCTTGAACATCCAATTTGTCAACTATACTCCTACTAGAAATTTGCCACAAGGTATTAGGAAATAAGTAAATAGTATTAAAATCTATAAATTTTTCTTGGTCTAAAAGATAGCTAGAAAAAATGCTATTAAAACAATAATCTTGCAATAAAAATATTATTATTTATTATTTAATAAGAAACATTTCAAAATTACAGGATAGCACTTGAATTTTATAATATCACAAATTATTGAATTGATTACATTGAGAAGTTGATAGTTTCATTAAACAGAATATTTAAATACCAGCACATTTCATGACATCATACATGGCTTGCTTGATGGTTGAGCATTTGACACCAGCTCGTTTTTCCATTTCATCTTTATGCTCAGATACAATATGGATCAGGTCGTCTTCAATCTTTTAATGAAATATTAAGATCATTCAAATAGGCTATCATTTCAATTAATTGGAAGATACCTTTTGCTGGGTATCATGGGAACAAACGTGAACCAGATCATATTTGTCAAATAACTCGATAAATATCTTTTTGAACCCTGCGTCCTCTTTTTCTTGCTAATTTAACCATATGTGTTAAATTGATCAAAAATGAAAAAATATTGCCAAGAGCAATACTCACCAGGCATGGCTCCAGAAGAGTTTTCAAACAATTCTTATATTTGTCAATTTCAGCCTTATCCAGTACAGTTGTGTTTGCTTGTTATATAAATAGATAAATTTACAAAATTATATGTCAGGAATATTGAGTACGTACTGGGACACATTTTATTGCCCCAAGCTTCAAAAACATGCTCTTCTTCAGCCAGTTCTGAAAGCGATGAACAGGGCTTCGGGTGATCGGCACAGACATCACATTTCACTCTGTTCAGAGTCATCGCAATCAGAGCGCAGGTCAAAAAAGTTGTGCTCAACATTATTCACTGATGATAACTTTACTATTGCTTGTTCAATTTTAATTTCTGATCTGTTTTATTCATAATCTAGCAACTTGAGCAATTTAACGTGCAGTTAAAAAGTTATTTGAAATACTAATTGTTCTTGCGCAAATTATTTGCTTAAACAAGTAAAAATGTTCCTAGTTACAATTAAATACTATTAAGGAAAACTGAGCAAACAAATTAATAGTTTAATTTATATTTGTTTAAAATTGATCTGGTAAAAATGTATTAGTAATAATGTTTTTTACTCTGACAATTATAACACTTTATTCAATGTTGAAATAATTATTCAAAAAATACATTTTAAATTATCAAGATAACTCTAACATAATTACTCAATGCCAGCACATTTCTTGACATTCTGCATTGCTTGTTTGATCATTGAGCATTTAACTTCTCCACGCTTTTCAATTGTTTCTTTATTGTCCATATAAATATCGATTAGGTCTGATTCAACCTAGTTTAAAAAATTAATTCATTAATATTATTTTTTAAAAAATGGTACTAAATGAATTGATACCTTGTCCTGAATTTCATTTGAGCAGACTTTACACAGGTCATATTTGTCGAATAATTTGACGAATATCTCCTTGAATAGTTCGTCTTCTTTTTCTTGCTAGTTGAATAAGAGAAATTCTTTGAACTAATTATTAACCAGATAAATTCTTACGACACATGGCTCGATGTAAGTTTTGATACATCCCTTATATTTTTCAATTTCAGCTTTTTCCACTACCGTTTCGTTTGCTTGGTAAATTAAATGACAAATTTACTAAAACGAAACAGTTTGAAAATTACATACTGGGACATTTTTTCTCTGACCAGGCTTTGAAACAGTCCATTTCTGGTTCAAGATCTGAAAGTGATGAGCAGGGCTTCGGGTGATCTGAACAGGCATTGCAATGAATACCAACCAGGGTTAGACCAATCAAAGCACAAATCTGAAATATTGAACGAAACATTGGGCTGGGTTATTTTAATTACTTGATATCCGTGACAATTTCAAATAGTTAATGAATTTTTAATTCGTTTTATATAAATTTTCTTAAACATATTTCGTGACTAGTAATCAACTGGGTAAACAGTCAGCACTGGTTAAGCAAATTTTTATAAAGAGTTAAACTTAAAATAACCTTGATTATTTTAAATAAAATTATTTCAGTTTATTCAAGTTTTCATTTGAAAAATCTTTTCTGTCGATTTGTTTTATAAAACTAAAATACTCTATTTAATTTTTAGAAAACTCAGGATAACTAATGACTTTATTGGCGAGTAAGCTTGTTTGTTTTTTATAATGAACACTATGAAAAATTCTGAATTTGGAAGACCAAAATATATATGCGAGTAAAGTTTTAAAAATTCAAAATAAATTTTAAAATAAAATCACAGTTTTTTTTATTCCTAAGGTTAAAACAATAATTAATTGTTATCCAGGTATAAAAAAGGCAGCAAATTCCTTCACATATCAGCATTACCTTTTATTTTAATTGCAAGAAATTAGAAAAGAAGTCATTGCATTTAGCAAATCAAACTTGATAATTATCAATTTTTAATAACGTGATTCCAAAAATGTAATAAATGTATAAATTTATATGATTATTCTATTTTATTATTATCTAGCGCAGCTAAATTAATTTTATTTCAAATTTTTATATTCAAATACTAATGTAAAAGAAATTGCAAATAGGTATCCATCTAAAAATTGACTTGTAAAATTCATAATTCAAACATTGCTAATAATTTTGTTACAGTTTTCAAAAATATTTCTAATTGGTTATGTTTCTAAAAATAGATCTTGCTATCACTCACATTGAACAACCTTGCTTACCTATTTTATTTAATAAGAATGGTCTGCATTAAAAAAATTATTCATGCGTTTTAAAACGTCAAAATAAATTGGGAATTACTAGTTAAAAATACAAACGTGGCATAGCTGAACAAATACGCTTTAATTAAAATTGAACAATACTGGTACATTTTATTCGTTAATTTTAAATTAAACATAATGAATAAAACAAAATTATTTTTTTAAAAAGAATTAATGATTTTTCTAATCCAACGCATAGACCATGAAATTAATGACCGATTTCCCGATCTTTTTGAAGGTCTTTTTCATCTTTCCGTTTTTCAATTCGTCCAATTGCTCTTGGTCATCTATCTGATAGATCTAGTGAATCAAGATAAAATAGACAAAGTTTAATAGCTGATTCTTATCTCCGTTCTAATTCGAACATAATGTAAGCTCGAGATAATTAATAACAGCCAGAAAAACAGTCTTGAGCCATTGTTCAAAATATTTGCTTAGCATGATAATTAATATATTCGAATATTTACACCTACATTACCTCGAGCCTACTTACTTTTCGACTAATGTTAAAGTCAAACTCAATAACAACCCTCTTCTGGCCGGTTCTGAAGCCCTTGGACATCTTAGCTGACCATTGCGATGACCTGCCCTGGGTATCCATTATTTTAAGCAATTTTAAAAAATTGTCTATTTTTATGTTTAAGAAATTTTTCAAAATAAAAAACATATCAACATCTGGTCTGAAATTATTTTAATTAAATTTTTAATAATTAAATCAAATCATAGAATGAAATGGCCATGTTAAGTAATTAAAACAATATTTATTAGAAGGGATTAAATTCAATAACTTGACCAAGATCATGTGCTAATACACTATTTTAATCCAGGACTAATACAACACACCGCATAATTGAGTTACCAATGCGCTTGAAAAATTTCTTGATTTTTCCGTTCGAGTGAATATTTTGCCCGAAATTTTCCAGTTTTGGTACCTGCAACTGGCCTGTCTGATTGTTTTCAGTGTCGATTATTTCATGATCCTCCCTATTGACGCCATAGACCTTGACAATAAAAAAGAATACAAGTTTTGCTAGTTATTAATAATTAAATAATATTCAAATCAAATAAAATATTGTATTAAGTAAAAAATTATGCAAGTTTTCCTACCCCATTGTCTTTTAGCTTGAAGTTCCTGCTTACTTCTAATTGGAAGTCATCTTGGACATTGTAATTATCTTGATTTTTCTGATCCTGGTCACACATTTTGTCAGAAAAGCATTTTAATAATTTTTTTAGATGAAAATATGTTTTAAAATTATTACAAGAGTATCAAATATACAAAGTATTAATAAGTACACAATATATTAATAAGTAACTTTAAAACTAGAATTCAGACTATGGAGCTGTTTATGACTCATTATTAACCAGGTGTGATGGGCAAGGTGGTGTCAAGCAGAAATTACCAAAAGAGTGAATAGTTTGATCTAATAAATTAATAATTTTGTTTCTAAACATATTCTATAAATTAGCAAAATAGGTATTTTTAAAAATCGCAATCTAGTACATTTAAATAAAAAAAATCTTGTCAATGAGTGGTAAAATAATATAATAAAAATCGAGAAACTAAACTTTAAAGACTGTAACCATAAATTTAGATTGATTTTACTAATTCATCTTGATCTTTATCCTACCCAGTGAAATGATTTTTTATATATAAAAGTGCACTTTAATATGGATTATTTGAGGAAACAGTTGTGACGAGACAAAGATTTTTGTTCCATCTAGACCTTGATCATCATCGGTTACGCTTAGCAAATATTTTTTAATAATAAACTTGCTTGAAATTAATATATTTTTATTTGAGGTTAATTTGATTTTTTTTAAATTGTAATTTTTATTTGACTGCAACTTTGATAATTAAAAAAAATGAAAACATAATTGTTGGAAAAATTGTGAATTATATTTTTAGGACTAATAAAATGAAAAGCAATAAGCTAATAATCAAGTGAAGTTTATTTACTGGTTATGAATATTGACTACTAAATTTTTCAAACCAAATAAAAATTATTAATAAAATCTTAACAATTAAATGTTTTGCTTAAAAAATTTAGTTTTTAATTCTTTGAACAAGCTATAAAATCAATGAAATATATTAATTTATTTTCAAGATAACAATCAGAAAAGATTAAACAATTACCAAGTTTGATCAATTGTTAAGTTCAAATAATACAGCTAACATTAAAATTTAATCACCTGTATCAATCAAAGCAAACAATAAACCAGGTAATAAAATATTTGAATCTATTTGAAAAGCATTTATGTTTTCCGATCACTAATTAAAAGATAATTAATAGTAACTAATTATTTTAACCCTGAAACAATGTCTAAAACTAATGGTTTGTATTTTCAAAATTAAATATTTATTAAAATATCAAATTCTTAAGAAAATTAACATGTTCATTATTTTCACGCATAAAAGCTTTCCCGATAATTTGTGGGATAATCTTGGTGATTACAGCTAACCAAGTGCTGTGTACCTGTCCGGCGGGCGAACCGCTCAAGCCATGTGTATGCGTGGAGCCGGAGGCGGATCAACATGGTTATTATATGCCTTTTCCTATTATTACCTGTGCCGATTTGACCGGTGCTCAGTTGAAAGAATTGTTCAGCAAGCTCGAACATTTAGATGACGGAGAAAAGCACTTCCATTATCTGGTGCTGACCGGCACAGCACTTGATCAACTTCCCGAACAGACTTTTGATGAAATAACCTTTGATTATATATCAATTGAGGATGCGCCTAATTTGGCCAAGATCGATACCAATGCCTTTAAAAATACTCACATGCGTAAAAAACTTCTTAAAGACAAGATATGGCCAAGGTGATTATACATTAGGAGATAGTTTGTTAAGGATATAGAGGGGGTGTCAATTGAACGGGCTAAATTTTAATCTGAGTGCAAAAGCTTATTTTTGATTAATCTGAATTATGTATTCATCTTGGCAATTCTTGATTCAAGACCACGGATAAATTGCTAACTATTTTTTGTTTTGGTTAGTTTTGACCTCATTGTCATTGAGAAACTTACCCAACTTAGAAGTTGGCAATCTTTTTGATATTTTGAACAAGTTCCGATCAATTCAAGATATAACACTGACTCATCTGGGCAAATTAGAAGAGATACCCACGCTAGCTTTCAAAAATTTCAGAAAATTTCACACCTTGATCATAAATGGTACAAACATCAAAAAGATAAACGAAAAGGCATTCTTCAATTTGAACTCGCTCTCCCATCTGGTGCTGACAGACACATCCCTCGATCATATTGGCGAAAATATCTTTGTTTTTAGTCAAGAGCATTCAGAGCATTCACTGTCTATCGGTCTTTTCGACAATAAAAAGCTTAATTGCAATAGTTATAGTCCTGGCACATTCTCTAAAGCTAATCGACCCATGTCCTTGGACTTTTCTGGCTATCATTACATGATGAATGTTCATGATGATAAACAGTTTACTTGTATACCCGAGGACGTGTTCAGGCCTTTTCTTGCGGCCCACGACTGGAATGAAATAGATCTGTATGAATTGAAATTTGATTGCAATAATTGCAAAAGTGCCTGGATCAAAGGGGCTACTGAATTTCACGATAGACTAATGAGCGTAAAATGTGAAGATGGAAAAGATTTAACTGGACCTGATAATTTCAAAGGTTGTTAGATTAAAAATTAAATGGATTTTTGTCATAATTAAACTGTAATAAAGCAGGACACTTTTTATTAACTAAACAATTTATGTTTGATTTAAAATTTGGTTTCAAAATGGAAAAGAACTTTATTTAAACTGAAAATCAATTTAACATTTATAGAAATGGTAGTCATAACATGACTGACTAATATAAACATTTAAATAATAATAATTAAATTGTTTTACCAAGTATTTATGATCAATGTGTTATTTATATTTATAAGAATCAGGGCAATATCACAAACAAATTCGTTTATTCTTATTTTTTAATTTAATTCTCTCTCTCTCTCTCTCTCTCTCTCCCTCTCTCTCTCTCTC
>JAQIWP010002571.1:0-10585 GCA_034695525.1 Euzetes globulus
TAGGGTTTGGCTTAGGAAAGGATCAGATGCTCTTCTTTTAGGTCGTTTTTGTGACGCTCCTAAGATTAGCTTTAGTTTGGAGTACTTCTGGCATCGGATGTCCGATAATTTGTCGAACTCTGAACTCACGCTCAAAGTTTGATTGTCTAAAAGGTTTGATTTTAAGCATTTTTCCGACACAATAAATGGGTTTTACTGTATTTCACTAAATTTTATTTTAATAATGTTTTGTAGGCGCGAGCCGTCGGTAAAAACTTTCCCTTAATCTGATTGGTTTGTCACAAATTCACAGATTGTTGGGCTCTCGTCCTTAAAGAGATATCTAATACTTGAGTGTAGTGCATTTATATATGTTTATATATGTTTGTTTGCTAAATGTATACGATTAGAAAATATAAGTACAGATATTTTTAGATTCCAACTCAATTCGATGAGATATCCTTTATATTTGATTTGATTTCCCATCCATTTAATGATTTGGTCACCTTTCTAATCAAACAAAAGATTCGAGTTAAATGAACAGATTAAGTGTTTGATTAACAAGTTCGTCAAATCATTAAATATTTTTTTCATTCAATCAGGGAATAAATATTCTCAATTTAATCAATGGAAAAGACTTCAAATATTAAAAAAATTGTCGCCAAAACTGGTAATCGAAGAAATGTAATATTTTCCAACAATTTCCAAATAACTCAATGCCAAAGAGGGAATTCATCTAAAACTAGGTTATTCTTTGTTATCTTATTTTTCTTTTTAACCTCTAATCAAATACTATGTTTAAGTCATTTAGTGAAAAGTGCTCTTTCAAAATCTTACCAAAATAGACTAGATCAAGTTCTCAGCTCATTCCAATCAAATATAGCCATTTCAAGCAATTCAAATTATTTTCGGCACAACATCTAGATATCTTCAATTTGAATGTTGCAAGCCTCAATGTCTGGTTAATTTCGAAAGGGCCGCTTAAAAATACAGTTGACTTTTTTGAAGCTTTTCATTGAACTTTTCAACTCTTTGTAAACAATATAAATATACAAAAAGGGGGGCTAACTGATCAGGCTTATTCTATAAAAGTGCACAGTAAAAGTTTTAAACTATGGGTCTCCAAAATCTGTACACAGTATTGGAGCGACTCATCAGAGATCAGACGATTAGTGAAAATAGTGAATCGCATGACTTTCTGTCCCTCAAAGTTTAGGATAAGTCTAATCGGACTCTCATTTGTTTCATTGTTTAATCAACAGATCAGTTACTCATTTAATTTTGATCAAACATGCAATCAGTGACCGCCATCGACGACAGTCTTAAGACACGAATAGTTAGACAATTGGAGTACTATTTCTCTGATATTAATCTGAGAAAAGATCACTTCATTAAAAAGTCAACTAAAAAGGACTCCGGGTGTAAGCCATCCCTTATTTGACTCTTAATTGCAATTAACTAACTTTTATGATTAAAAACATGATCTTCTGAGAATATTGTCCTGATCACTTCCGTATTCGCATGACATTTAATTGAATAAAATAAAATTGAGTCCAAAGTTTGATATAATGAAAGGTTTTTTGAACTGAAAGGGCTTCCAATCGGAACACTCATGAAATTCAATCGCTTAAAATCGATGGTCACCGATGAGGCTCTTCTAATCCAAGTTCTGAAGACAATGAACTCTGAATTGATTGAACTGGATACAAATGGTGAGAAAATTAGGCGCCGGGCAGACAAACCTGTTCCCGAAGTAGACGAAGAGTTGGAGCGATCATTCGAGGAGAGGACTGTCGAAATGCAGGGCTTTCCCGAAGACATGACTTTGGATGAGCTGATGGAATGGGCGCAACCGTTTGGTTGTATCCTTTCCATTGAGATGAACCGTTTGAAGGGCAGTCGTCAGTTCACTGGTTGTGCGACCATTACATTCGCCGACAAACTAATGGCTGACAATCTCATCAATCAGTCGGTCTTGAAATACAAAGACAAGGAACTGACCAAACAGACCAAACGTATGCAAAGTGAAGAAAAGCGTCAACTCTTGGCTTCAACGGTGACTGATCCGAAAGATGCCGTTCTGGTCGATAAGATGAAGACTGTTTCAATGGACACCACCACCACCACTACTACTACTACTACTACTACTCAACAGAACGAAGCGATCGCTCAAATACAAGGAACTGTTCTTCAATTGAAAGGAGTGCCACGAAGACTGATCTCTAAAGAAAAGAAAAAGAAGTCGAAGAAGATTAGAGAATTCTTCAACAGCTATGGAAAAGTGGTTTACATTAGCTCTGACTCTTCAGGCAATTGTTTGGTTCAATTCAGCGATCGATCGGCTGCTCAGAAGGTATTGGATTTAAATAAGGCTTCAATCAACGATACAGTTGTCCATCAGTTGGTCTTCAATGGCAGACAAGTGACGGCTCAGCTCCTATCCGGCGACGAAGAAATCAACTTCTGGATCAGAGCCAACAAACGTAAGGATAAGTTTCAAACATTGAAACAGCGATCAAAAGCCAAGAAACACCTGAGGAAGAGATCTAATTCTTCGATTACTTCAGAACAGGAGACCAAACGTTTGGCTCCGGCAATGGCTTAAAGACTCGGCACCGGCTAATCGACTACCCCTTAAACTCTGTCCTTTTATTTTATTTTCACTATTTTTTCTTTTCTTCAAATTTCTGATTTTGTTTTCATTTAATATTTTCATTGAAAAGACAGTTATCTTACAATATATTCTCTATTAATAAAGTGTATCGAAAATGATTTCTTATAATCCGATTCAAACATATAATTGCAATAAAACTTGATTTCCACTTATATTCAAATCAATGTTTGCCACTCTTCACTTCCTCCTACGTTTGTCCACCAATGACAAAATCAGTACCCAATTCATCTAGTACCTTTGATGGCCGACTAGAAACCCCTACAGAGTTTATTTTCATAGTTAATATTTTGCTTTAAACATTTTAGTAAAATTATTGAGTTTTAGGATGTTTTAATGAAATAGCAATATTTGCAACCTACTCAATTCTACGCCAGCCATGTCATTACCGGTCCATTACTATTCTTATTAGAGATGACAGTCGGATCGGATCGGATTCGGATCTGGCTAAAAATCTCGGTTTCGGATCGGATCGGCAAATATCGATCCGACTATCATCTCTAATTCCTATCAACAACTCATTGCAATTCAATTTTATTCTTTTTATTTATTTAGTATTATTTGAATTGAACTTCAAATGTCTTCGAAATATTTCAGAAGAAAGCTTTTATTGATGTCGGAACTCTTGGTAGAGCTACAAGTTAAGCATGGTTACACATTCATCATTTTATTTTAAATTTGTTAACACAAAGCTTTGATAATTTACAAAAATGAATCCAAAAGCTCAAAACAATGGGTGTAAAAGGATTGGGCCACTACTCGGTCCGGTTCTTCGTCAGTAGGCGAAAGGTCAACGCCAGAGCAGGCTTTTGACCCCATTTGGTATTTCCAACTAAACAGATTACATATGTTTATCATTGGCCTAAGAAGACAAGGAGGGAAACATACCACCAGACCAATTCTGGCAATTTATAGAGTCCAACATGATAGAACTTGGCGAAATTGACCGCTTCCGGCACTTCTTTATAGATTTTGCGTTTATAATCGTGGAAAGCACTGCAAACGGATACAAGTTTTATTGAAAATAATTACATTAGCTTCTTAATATTGAACCATGAAACTTGGTCAATCAATGCCTTACCAACACATATACATCTGTTTGTCTGAGTGTTGTGACTTATCGGTGATCCAAATAGTTCTTTTCTTAAGCTCTTCTCTGAACTGTGCGAGTCTTTCGAGATGTGCGTTCACTTTTTTGCCATTTTCCGTGAAGTCCAGGAGTGACAACGGGTTGACACACCAATTGGCATAAGTCGGAATGAAACCCATAGCACCGCTCAACAGCACTGCCTTGCTTAAGATTTTCAATGGGTATCGGATAGTAAGGAATACCAGAGTAAATATACCGCTGTATATAAATTCGCTGAAATAGACAACCGATTGCAATCAAAACAGTGATTAAAACAATCGAATGACCAATACTTACGCACAGAACCTGATGTGACCCAACATGTCTTCAGGCATTCCTCCGTATGGATTACCGAACCTATCGATTGTTATCATTCTGTCATCAATAGCTTTGGCCAGACCACTGAGCCGACCTTTTTTTATAGTTACACTATTGCCGGTTCCTATTATATTGCCGAGCGGTCCACCGGCACCGGGGAATCGGCCTCCATTAACAAAGCCATATTTATTCAGATTCAAATTGATTTCACCCTTTTTGGCAGGTTTATCCTGTGCCAGTCCTTCCAAAATGTATTCACTCAAAACTAAAACACAGACAATGAAAGTATAACTCTTTGATACCATTTTTGAAACTAAAAATTATAGAATTCAGTGGTATGGCCGCCAACAGACGGGTCAGCCTTTAATGGATTTCCTTACAACTTAATTATTAAATTGTATTAAATTACAAATCAATCAATTGGTGACGAAAACTATTTAAAAGTAATTATTAATTACTAAAATTGCAGAAAAGTGGTAAAATTAAAAACTCAATTTGATATTAAGCCAGACATGTGCAATGTCCGTGACCCTAGGGGGATATAGAAGGGGGTTAATGACTCATTCTCAGACAAAAATCTAGGGGGTTATAGGGGAAGGGGTATTTTTTAAAATGGCAGTGGGAAACGGCGACCTAAGGCCGCCATTTTTTGTTAAATGAGCTTATTGCCTGTAGTTTAAAGCTTTAATTAGCTTCAAGTTACAAAGCTAATTTTCATGAAATAAAGGACCAAATGGCCAACTTTTAAGCCGCCATTGCAAAAATATAATAATTTTTGAGGGTGGTCAGTTTTTCTGTGTTTTTATAGGACAATTTTTTTAATCCTAGGGGGCTAAAATGACTATATTTCAAGCTAGGGGGATAATTCGGAAAATATCACCCCCTTGCACATGCCTGTATAAAGCAGAGGTGTGAAAGGATGGAAATTTCCTGAAATATCACCCTAGGTCCGAGATTTGGTGATTTATCCCATAGGTTTTAAAAATTGTCCCATAAAAACGCAAAGAAACTGACCTCCTCAAAATTTGCCATTTTTAAATAATGAAACTTATTTAGAATTCAATTTTTTAACAGAAATACATTTTATCAAATAATTTTCGAGTTCTTTGACTTCAAAGAGATATAATAAAATAGTATTGAAGATCAACTATTTTTATAGGCAAATGACTTTTTGTAGATAGTTTTTAGGGGATAAACGGGTTTCTAAGTGGGAAGCGCTCGGTTTTAATTATTTGCTTGTAGTCAGAAATCGATTGTAGTTAAAAGGATTTAATACATCCGTTTCAAAGTGATAGGAACAGTCTATGAGACATTGAATTCAAAATAATAACCACTTAACTGTATTTTATTTCTGATTTTAAGCGGACTTCAAGCCCTAATGTCTCGAAAATTTTAAAAATCCACTAAAAATACTCTATTCATTAGATTTATATTCAGGAATCAATTTACACATTTAGACAAAATTAAAATTTATTTTCTAAATAACATTTAAAATAATTATAAGGCAAATGTTAGCTATTTTCATATGAACCTGGTACAAATTTCACAAGCGCCAGTGATTACTGATTGGTACATAACTCTTTCTGGTTCTTTATCCGATGGTGATAAGTCTGCTTCTTCGCAGAACCTTGTCCCTGGTTGATATTGCATGCTACATTTTAAATTAATACAATTGATTATAATCATTAATATTCAAATAGATATTCTCATCAATTTTTTGAAATGATAACACAACTGAGGTAGAGATAAAAATGCACCTCTAGTATTTTTAGACCAATTAAACGAGAAAAAATCTATTTTTAAGAATCGAATCTAGCTTAATCGAAATTAGGGAGTATTGGCTAGGAACAGAATCAAAATAATAGAGAACCCTGGCGTGTTATGTCAACTCTATTTACAACTAAATATTAAACCTTCTAAAGAATAAGCTTAATACACTTTTATTTTTAGACACTCTAGGCTCTAAGAATTGATTTATCCCACCTATCCCCTAAAGTCTAGAGGATAGATCGGATAGATGTGTATTCTGTTTCAATTCCTTTCCAAAACATGTTCAGATTTCTATTCACATATAACATAAATTTTGAAGACAATGATAGATCTAGAGTATAGATTCTAGACCAGAGTTGGCCAATTAAATTTTTTTAGAGGGGTATGGGGTAGAGTAAAATGGCGGACGGAAGAAACGCCAGAAATGGACAATAGCTTATTTCCAGATTTAAGCATAAACTAGCCTTATTATGCTAAAATAAGGATATTCTGCAAGTTTAAAGCCTTAATTCCTTCAAATAAAGGGACATTGCCAAAAAAATCCTAAAATTTGCCTAAAATATGAAATCTTAATGATTTGTGGTTTGGTCAAGATTGGTAAGTGAGCGAAAATTGATAGATTAACAAACCAGTAGACTATTGTCGGAAGTTTATAGAGTCCAAAAAAATATCGTTTTGAGAACCAATGGATTTCAGGCGCCTCTGCTATTGATTGCAAATGCCATTCGTGCCAGGCACTAATTTAAATAAATAATTTTATCTAGCTGATTTATTTTCACATAGAACCTTACCAACAAACATATTTCTGTGCATCCCTAATCTGACCATGGTCTGTCAGCCACATCCATCTCTTAATCATTTGCTTTTTAAACTGAGCCATGCGCTGGAGATGGGCGTTATGCCGTTTACCGGCCGACACAAATCCCATGATTGCAATTGGATTGATACACCTGTTGGCATAAGTTATGAGATGGCCGACAGTTCCCGTTAGCATAACTGCCTTCATGACAATTTTGAGGGGCCAGCGGACCATGATAAATATTAAAAAAAACAGTCCGCTGTAAACGAATTGACTGACAAAATAAATTTGAAATTAAAATCCCAAATACTTTCACTCGACATATAAATATATTTTTTAATTTCTTTTGTGTTCACTTACGCACAGTGGAGAATATGCCCAAGAGCATCCTCTGGCATGCCTGTATAAGTATCACCGTATCTATCCAATTGAACAGTCCTATCATCCAAAGTACGGGCCAAACCACCCATAGTCTTTTTCCTGATTCTTTGAGAACCGGTGCCGGCGATGTTACCAATTTTGCGGCCGCCTTTAGGAAGGCTTTTAGGTAAACCGGACAGATCTAAATCTTCATAAGGGTCTCCTTTTTTACCTTTACCTTTACCCTTTTTCCCTTTCCCTCCTTTACCACTTCCTCCTTTACCACTTCCTTTTCCATCGTCATCTTTATCAAGTCTATCCTCATCAGACATACCATGAGTTGGATCATCGTCTTCTTCAGGTTCGTCCTCATAATCATCATCGTCACCATCTTCTCCACCTCCACCCTTTTTGCCCTTCCCCTTTTTCCCATTCTTTCCATTTTTGCCGCCGCCATCATCGTCACCATCATCATTATCATCACTTTTCCCATTCTTGCCCCCTTTGCCCTTTCTTTTTCCTTTGCCACCATCATCCCCGTCATCTCCATCGCTTCCGTCACCATCCTCTCCGTCGTCACCATCTTTTCCTTTGCCTTTCCCTTTATTCTTTCCTTTGCCTTTGCCTTTTCCTTTACCCTTTCCTTTTCCTTTTTTATCTCCGTCCCCATCGTCATCTCCTTCATCTCCATCTCCTCCTTTGCCTTTACCCTTTCCTTTCCCTTTCTTATCTCCGTCTCCATCGCCATCTCCATCCCCATCACCTCTTTTGCCTTTACCCTTCCCTTTCTTATCACCATCACCATCCCCTCCATCACCATCACCGCCTTTCCCTTTTCCCTTTTTATCTCCTTCACCATCGCCTCCATCGCCATCTCCATCTCCGCCTTTTCCTTTGCCTTTTTTATCACCTTTACCATCACCATCTTCTCCTTTATCCTTCCCCTTATGTTTTTTGTCACCCTTGCCGGCATCATCCGGGTCCTCATCTTTTTCTGGCTTTTTGTGTTCGTATTCGATTTCAATCTCTCGTTCTGCAGGACTGGGAGCGCTGTTATCACACAATCCCTCCAATATCTGATCGTTCAATATTAAAATACATATAATAATTGCCGCACTTTTCGATCTCATTTTGAAAAAGAAATTTAATGGAAAAGTAGAGCCCATTGCGACAAATGGCTAACAAACTGCAAATCAATAAGTATTTGATTGCGTGTCAATTATTTTAATTAATTAAACAGTTCGACGATTACCTGTAGATATGCGCAATATATCTCTAAATTCATTCATTTTCATCCCTCCATTAAATACGAAAGGAATGGAAAAGTTCATTAAATTTAAATATCTTGTACCACCAACAGCTCAAATCTTTTTTTAATTACCTTGGTTTAAAAGAAACTGCGATACAATCTATCCTACCAAATATTTTAAGCGAATTTGTGAGACAGAACAGGCCATTGTTGCAGGCTCTAAAACCGGAGTGTTTCTTAAATGTCAAATTCTTGGATTGCCCTACCATATTCTCAAAATCTTTTAATTAATTTTGTTAATTCCTATTGAAATCTAGTCAAACATTTTATTTTTAATTATAAAAGTCTAGCAAGATCAAGTTGGTTTAAAAAAATGACAAAAATATCTCTTGAATTGCAGCAATAAGTCCGCGATTACTGAAGGGCAATTTGCAAAGTTGCAATTTCAAATTTATGTATAATTTGCGTCAAATCCTTTATTTAAGTAGAGATGAGATAAAATTATCAACATTTATATTTTCACTACTCGGGTCAGCATGTACAAATTAGTCAGAATCATTGTCATTCATCAAAATTGATAAGTTGAAAAAATAATGTAACTGTACCCTCATGCGCTAAAATACAGAAGAATCGAAACATTTTATACTAAATTAATTTTTACTTAATTATTTAATACTTGATATCATAGTTTTAAAATTGTAAATTGCTCATTTAATCTACCTAGCTAAATATTTTAATATACATTGCAATTTCTTGATTTTTTCTTGATAAATTTGTTGTTTTAAACTTTTGTAAAATCTCATAAATTCAAATTTGGAAATACATGTAGAACATTATACCGTACTGTATTAATACAATCCATCCTCGAAATAAGGGACCACTATTTAACGGAATTTTGATTTAACGGACAGATTTTCGCTGAACCGGCAGCTCCTATGGCTCTCTAACGTTTTAATAACTCTCAATAACGGAATCCTTGATTTAACGGACTTTAAATGACTGCACGCATAGCATAGTCTTTATCTCAATATAACGGAATCTATGCATCAAAACTGAATTGAAACCGTAAATCAAATTTGAGAAACATTTCAATCATTTTTGAATTGTTCACTAAATGTCTGATAAAAACCCGGAAATTATTTATAAAAAAAGATATCAAGCTCAGCAACAAATCTGATCGATACTATTACATTATTAAATAGTATCAGAAAATATATTACACAAACTTATCATAAATATCTCATGATTTGATTAACACTTTAGGGAATGAAATATATAACCGAATTAAAACCTTAAAGAAGTCAAAGATTATTCACTTAACAAAAATTAATTAAAAGGTCAATAATCAATGGTTCTCACTGATCTTGAAGCTTTTTCAATTGAACTCGTTTTAACGGAAACTCGATTTAACGGACAAAAATTTGCTGCACCGCTGATTCCGTTATTTCGAGGTTGTATTGTACCTTGAAACTTGGAATTAATTTTTCTTATCTGTTTTAATCTGTTATCATTGGACTGACCCTTTTATTTGCTTTTTATCTATAAATTATTTTTACAAAATGAAGTAGTAAAGTAAGTTGGATCGGACCTTGGAAATACAAAGCACTGGCAATGTAGCTTGACTTTCGATATCATCCAATTCTATTCCTTAAGATAATTTATTGTCAACTAATTTATTGCTAAATTTATTGTTGAAAATATTAATACAGTAGTTGCAATACTGTAGTTATCTATCTAATTAGTTAGAAATTATCTGTCTTAAATTCATTGTACTGCAATGTGCCATTTTAGAACGAATGATGAGTCAGTAGTCTCTCTAAAGATGACAAGAGAAAGTTTTACAGCTTAAAAAACTAATTTTTAATTATATTTATGATTCATTGAAAACCCCATTCTTTTACCAGATAAGATCCATTTACAAGTAGAAAAACATCTTTCAATAACACAAACGGTATCCAATGGGGTGAATAAAGCGATCGCATTGACTAAATATAAAATTTAGTAAAAGATCAGTTTGCCAAAAATAATATTGATATTTGATTCGTTTCAATCATTTATTCAAAGCTCTCCCTTAAACATTTTGCCAAGTTCAAATGATTTTTTACAGTTAATCTAATTTTTTACAATTTCTAAACGTTTCTTCAAAAATAGTGTTTACGACGTTTATGTTTTATTGGTCATTGCTTTTATCTTTTTGGCTGCATATATAGACATCATATATGTAACTTATAATTACTAATGCAAGAAAAAATTGATTGAAAGAATTTTCTCCAAGTTATATTATTTGACTCCAGATTATGTTTCATATAA
>JAQIWP010002572.1:0-10584 GCA_034695525.1 Euzetes globulus
TCACTATAACCGACTAAATTCGTATATAAAATAGACAATTGGTTCTATGTTCTCAGAGACCCGTTCACACTAAGCGGAAATTCACTATAAGCGGGTTAACACTAAGCGGGATAGAGTGTATAAGACTATGTTTATAAACTCTGGTAAGTTTGTACAAATGTAGAATCTAATACTTTTAAATTTTTAAAAGAAGAAAAGTTTAAAGTCTAATAACATATTAAAAGGAAAAGTATCCTGTTAAATTCTAAATTAAACTCATTGAATTAATTGATTCTGTGCATAGTCTGTTGATACTTCATAAAGGCATTTTAAACAAGCAAACTCATTTTTTAATATTATTTTTTTTATCAATTAATGAATAAAGTATTAAATATTAAGTTAATTATATATAATTTTAAATACAAATAAATCTATGCAATTATATCGTGTTTGAAGTATGTTAAGATTGAACTTCTTGCAACTAATACATGGCGTGATTTTTTTTGACACAATACTATTGAGGAAATAATTTTTTAAATATCATTTCAAAAGAAAGAGAAACGATTTTTTTAAAATTTGCTAATCGATGAAAAGTGAAATTATTTTTTTTTGAGTTTTAAGTTTTTTCTTCTAATAGTTGATTAATCGTTTATCAGACTGTCTAACCTTGCACACAATCTGAAATAATGTTTATATCTGATAATTGATTAAGATTTAAGAATAATTAAATAATTTTACCCAAAGAAATGTTTTAGAGCTTGAATTTAAGTGTACTTAAAATTATATTTTGTTTTATAAAGATATAAGAAGTTAGAGAACAAACATTCGGGACATTTAGGGTTCGGGGGTAGAAAAGCGTTAAACTGTGAACATTTGCTGAATCTCATAATGCAGTAATTGTGATAAATTATCACTGATAATCCTGGTAACTCTTAACTATATAGAAAGGATAGCAATTTTGTAAATTTTCAAATTAAATTTGTGACCAAACTCTGAACAAACTCTTCAAATACAATTGAATTAATAATATCTTTTGCTTAACAACAAACTTAAATCTCATAAAAAATATTATTTTGAGAATTCTTGAGATTTTTATATCAAAATATTGTTTTTCAAGTGTTTGCGTCAAACAATTTCTTAAATAGAAATTATTTTGATTTTCGGTTGCGTTTTAAGATATTTTTAATCAAAAAAAAAATAGGATTAACTTAATTATTAGTGGGTTGAAGACTCATCAAGTGCTTTTTCGCCTACAAGTACTTAT
Source organism: Euzetes globulus (assembly GCA_034695525.1). Classification (NCBI taxonomy): domain Eukaryota; kingdom Metazoa; phylum Arthropoda; class Arachnida; order Sarcoptiformes; family Euzetidae; genus Euzetes; species Euzetes globulus. Next base: position 1,244 of record JAQIWP010002572.1, read on the forward strand.
TGCTGTGTTTGAGAACTTGAAGATAACTCTGCTAAAAAGTATCATGATCCTTGCAGTTCCATTTTGGCCGGAAAATTATCAAGAATTGTTGAGGTTATCATCATTTTAAACCTATTCAAGATATCTAAACTTATTTCTTAAACCAAAATACTTGATTCCTTTTTAAGATCTGTCAGAAATATGATCAGGCTAATTGATTTTCAATAAGAAAATTCTTCAATTGTAAACATGATTACTTATTTTCAACACTCAATGAAAACCAAATCTATTTTTAAACTAATTAATATTTTAACGAATCAGATTATATTATCAAGATTAAAATAGAATCTGAAATTCAAATGAGTTAAGCCTTTTGAAACTAATAAGAAAATTAGCAACTTTTAATTGAAATTTATCTTCTTTTAAATCAAAAATTAATTTTAAATCATATGCCGTGCGGTTCATATCGATAGACTACCGGTGCTGAAGGTCTTCCGCAGATTCAATAAATGAAGAGACCGTATCACAGAAAAAACACATTTTCTTTGTTTGTTATTTTAAAATTGATTCTATTAACTTTAATAAAAGCGTTTAATAATTTATAATTTGCCAAAACCTTTCGATAATAATTCCGAAGAAATTGTTGAAAACATTTGAAAGTCAAATAATGTGCTATTATTAGCCCATATATCGTATTTTTGAATACTTATTTTACAAAACAAAAATAAATTGTTTGCACTTAAAATTAAATGATTCCGTTAGTGATTCTCATCTTTTTTAAAGGAAAGAAAGTCCATAAGAATTTTTTTAGGATGAGCAAGCTTCTAATCAAATTCAAAGGAGAATTTTTGGCTCACTTCACAAAAAACTGAGCTTTTACCAAAAAAGGCCTAGGTAAATATCTAAAGAGAATATTCACATTTTAAGGCTATAAAATGAAATGCACTTCTTATTGACCATCTCTGCTATTAAATGGTTGTGTTTTTAATAATCCAAATCTTATGAAATAATTTGTTATGATAGCTAATTTTAATGAAAAAGCGGGAATTTTTTCAATACTCTTATCTTTGAATCAAAAAATATTTTGTTAATATTGAAATACACTGGTAAATAAATACCTAGGTCACCAAACGTCCATTTACTTACTGGGGAATTAATGTTGAAGGAAAGTAATTGGCTTTCTTTTCAATTCAATTATTATTAAATATTTAAATATTTCTTTTTTCATCTTTTATATGACAATGGTTATTTATTAGAAATTAATGTGAAATTGGCGAAAGAAAGCAAAATAATAAAACTGTCACATCTCATGACTTTTCACAATTATGAATTATTTGTGCAAACATTGGGAAAACAAAATAATTATCTAATAGGTTTGAAAATGGCAAGAATACACAAACATTTCGCAGAATTATTGCGAAAATATTGATTGAGTTTGCTCAAAAAACCACCCATCTTGTATTTACTTGAAATTACCCCGCGGATTTTCTATATTGAGGGTCAAATAAAAGTCGACGCATTGATTAATGATTAAATTAATGTTTTGAAGGATTAATATAGTGATAGGATGTTCCTCTTACTACTTATCCTTTAATTTTGTTTTTTGTTTATCATTTGAGCAAAAGAATTGAATTTCAAAGCAGACAATCTTCAGCTCATATTGTTTGGGAAAAAACTGTTCGTTAAAATGAAGTCGATATTCGAACCGCAAATCAAATGAACAAAAGTAAAGGTTTTTATAAATCATTTGATGGATAATTATAGTAATTATTTGTCGATTAATGTTTAAGCATTTCTTTGATTTTAGCATTGAATTCATCCTGCAATACATCGTAACCTAGAGAAACGACTAGAATTGTCTTTTGCCTATTTCAAAGTGTTATTGTTATGTATGACTGATTTTGGAAAACTTATGGAAAATTTAGCAAGGGATTTTTGCAGCAAATACTTGGAGAAAATCTCAAATTAGACGTCATATTTACATCATCAAGGAGAAATGCTTTTCCAGAGAAACCCCATTAGATGCTGCTTGATAAATGATTATTTGCATTTAATTTCAAGCATCAATAAACTTGCCTATTTCACCTAAAACTTTGCATTTCTTTATGGCTTTTAGAAATATTGTGTCAGAATTTCCTCAAATAATTTATTGACTTAAAAGACTTTTGTAGACTTTAATTGTTTTCAAAATGTTTCAATCAATAGAAAAACGATTCAACAAAAAAGGAAAAGTTGTTATTATTCACGTAAACCAAATCAATGGGTCAGTAGTGTTGTTTTCATTATAAACCCGGTTATTATTTTCAATTACTTGTTTGGCAAATAATCAATTTATTCGAAATTGTCAACAAATTTCGGGCTTCTATTCAATACTATAAATAGCAATTGATTTCAATAACTATTTTGTTATTAAACTGAAAACACGTTTATCGAAAATGTACTCGAATTTTCGCAATTCAAAGGCAGATAAATATAAGGACAGAGTAATTAACTTTATTGGCATTTCACTGAATTTCATCAGAGCTAATATTGAGTGAATTTCCTTTAAAAATCAAACAAAAATGAAATTTTATTGCTATCTTTAATGGCATTAAACTTCAATTTATTCATTAAATAAAAGTTTTTAATTTAAATAAATGCCTTGTCATATTAAATATTTTCATTCCTTTTTGCCTCGGAGCTATGTTTGTTGTTCGAATTTTTAACCAAAAAATGACAGTTTTCATATCAGTAGAGATTACAAAATCGGATTACAGAAAATCAACAGAAAAGGGTTTATTAAAAAGGACTCGGATTATAATTATTTTTTAAATAACAAATGTTTGTCGAAATTCTGTGAAACTCTTTGATAAATACAATAAAAATGATTGCATAAGCTTACCAGAATCAATTTCTCAATAGTTTACAAATTATCCAATAATATATGCAAGGGATGCAAAGATAAATTACTGGGAAAATTGTGTTTCTTCTCAAATCGTAATCAATGGAATTCATAGTTCAATGTCGAAAATCAAAAATACAGTTTCGAGGAAAATATTTATTATAAGTTATTAAGCTTTTTGAGCAAATGATATACAAATTCTTTCGTAATATACACTTCTTAAATATCTGTTAATAGAAATTTAAATTCAATTAATTTTTGGAAACCAAATTATAAAAATCCATTAATCATTTGAATAATTCATTTGAATTTTCTTTTGTCCATTTTCTTTGACGTCTCAACAATTAGCCGGAAATTTGGTGAATTGTCTCAAAGACTTTATCTTTCTGTTTAATAATAATAATAATTTTTGTCAGTTAAAATTAATTTTATTTATTGTATCAAGAATAAAAATATTGAGACAGGCTGTTTACAATTTATAAACAACAGTAGTTTATCGTGTAAAACAAATCCATGAGAAAGTCATAGAACTAACTTAGAAATTAATGAATAGAGACAAATACTCATGATGGCATAACAATTACAATGGTGAAATTGTAAACTTTCACTAGGCAATCACTAATACATTTGAAATAAAATGAGCAAAAATTACAATAATTAACTATTTGTCAGAAAATTATTTGGATTTATAAATAAATATTATTATAATTAATTCGTCTTTAAAACGTTTATAAGTTTATAATAATATCCATTAAGACTTCAAGTGTATTATCAAACGATAAAAGAGAATAAAAAAATGTTTTCAAAAGTAAAATAAACTAAAAACTTATCAGAAGATCTATCGGCGCACAGGAGGAACAGAATAACAACAAAACCCAGTGTTTGGGAGAAAACAAAATATCAAAAAAAGAAGAAAATTAATTTAAACTTCTATATCAAGATATGAACTGAAAATCAATTAAATTATTTCTCAAAATATTTTTTAAAAAAAACCTTTGATTAAAAGTTGATAAGAGATTTGAGATATTGAAGTATATATTAAAAGACCCCGATTATTGTTGAAGATTTTGTTCATATTTTTGGCTGATAAACTTGGCCGTATCGGTGAGTTTCTCGAGGACAATGTTGAGGCCATACAAGTGGTGATAAAAACTGAGGGCCATATCGGACATGTCTGACATCAGGTCGCACTCGTCTTCCGTGTCTACCGAAGACGTTGAAGAATAGCTTTGTGACTGGCTGTCGGCCACAATCGATGTGTAGCCGCTGTCTAATGACACCTCTTTGAGGAAGTCCTTACTCTTTTCGCCACTCATTGAAAACTGTTTGACCAGTTTTGGCGAAACGGAACGGTCGGCGCTATTTTGGTGCTCATATTGGTGGCCGGCACTGACTGTTGTCTGGGTGTGCACTATTGTATTGCGGAAAGAGTTCAACATTTTGAACCCGGAGTGCATATCACAACCAGAAGCGCTATTGTTATCCAAAACCACTGGAATCGTTTCGTTTTCATTGAAGTCGATGTCCTGCAGACGGGAAGGAATCAGAACAATCTTGTTCATCTCCTCCACGGCTTCAATAAATCTATCGAACATTCCTTTGTAAGCGACCCGTTTGGTTGGACTGGACAGTTGACTGGATTGGGAATCAGAACGGCTGATCAGTGTACGGGTCACCACTCTTGGTTTAGACTCTTCCACAGGACAGACATCACTCAAATTCAAACAGTTGTTGTTTGCATCCAAAACATTGATAATTATCTCATTGGAGGCAAATTCTTCAGGTGTTTCATCGCCGAAACCGTTAGCCGACATCTTAGACGGACTTTCCAGGTCTAGGGAACAGTTGGACTGATTGGAGAACTTTTTCCTCCGAAGACACTCGTTGTGGAGACAAATGGTTTTCTTGATTTTACTATAAATAGCAGACATTTAATAAATAAGTTATTATTTAAATTAAAATCACTTTTTAGAAGAAAAATAGGATTTTAAACAAGAATTTAGTCCAAAACTATTATATAATAAGAGAAAACAATAAACTTGATTATCTAATAGGAAAGTAAAAGTCTATTATTCTAATGAAACAGTTAGGTCTGAGGGCACAGACAGCTCTCGACGACTTCAAACAACTTAATGATTGCTCACATGAATTGATTCATTATTTAAATAGTCTTTTATTTAAAAGGAGTCGACAATTGGAAAAGAGGACCCTCTTTTGTTGTTGTTATCTTCAGTTACAGATATTTCCCGAATCAATGTTGTAATTGAGAAGACGTATAACTTTTTACGTAAACGTCGTTATAAGTTGTTTTAACAAATGAATTGAAATAATAAAACTCAAATTCAATTAATATTATATTTGACGCATGTTTTGTGGTTCACTTGTTCTCAGCGTTAGAAATGAGCAAATTTTTTCCTCATTTCAATTTCCAACATCCAATGACTGTTTTCCTTAAACACCTGAGTCGGGAGGCAGTCCATAACTCTTCTCACACTCTTTGCTATGCCTTACACTAGAGCTGCAAACAATTCCCGGTAAACATATTATAAGTCATATTTACAAAACTAGTCAAAGCTATACTTGATTTTAAAACACAACTAATTTTGTTACCATTCATTCCAGAAGAGAGAGTGAGAATGAGAGGGGGAGAGGGAGGGGAGGGGGAGGGAGAGAGAGAGAGAGAGAGAGATTTCTTACATATTAGTAAGTTAATTAATTATTACATAATTGATTTTGTGTCTAGCTACATGAACAATTTCATTAATTTGGTTGAAATAACTGATATTAAGATTTTCATGAAAGTGTTGTAAAATCAGAAACAAGTGAATAATTCAGAAAATATTTTCTTATTTATTTATCTAAAACTATCTTAATATAAATTGTGTTTAATTTGTTTATTCAAAAATTTGAAATAACCTTTTCCGGAAATATGATTCATATCTTTTATTGAAAGATATTAGTCTTAAATTTAGTCAAATAAATATTACAAATTGATATACAAGGTTGAAATGCATCAATCAATCAAATTGTCACTCATAATTAATTTGCTCTTACAATTTGCTCTTCTTTGAACTAAGCCAGAAGGATTCCGTTGCCAGACATTGCTAGATAATTTATTCGATAATCATGTAAAATAATAGTTATGTGAATTCATTGATATAAAAAAGAAGTTATTGGCAATAAGTTAGTCGTATTGGTCTAATCATACACTCGTTTTTTCAGATTATTTGATGACAGGTCTAATAAGTAGTAATCAGTGTATCACTAGTTTTAATCATTAGTCGTTTCGAAACACATTTTCTCACGACTTTCTCTAAATTGAAATCAAAAAAAGTAAACCCCTTTGAAACTGAATTATGGTAGGCTTTCCCGTAAATTGGATAAGTTTAAACCATTTCACACCCATTTACGCTACCGGAGCTCAGGTCTCGACTTTGGCACTCAGGTTTCAGTCTCTTAAATACTATCAGCGCGACTCAGTCATAAATTTCTGCAAACAAAATGCAAACTCACATTATTATTAACCTGTTATTTGTTTGAATAGTTACTACAATGATAAGTGTCGGACCCGTGGGAACTGTACGCCTAAAAAACGGCTCTGCATTGACTCCGTTTACGCTAATATAGTAAAAGTGATAAACCAAAAGCTCAGACCAAAGATAAAGAATTAATGAAACACAGAAAGCAATGAAACATTAGAAACGCTTTTTCTATTCTTTACTAAACATTAGTTTGGAATTTGACTTAAAAACCCAAAAGAATTAAGATATTGTTCAAAGAATCAGATAAGAAAAGACAAATTCATTTCAGACTCAAATGCTATGCAAAGAAATTCATAGAAATGTCGTAACTGACAACTCAGGCAAAGAGACACCAATTGTTATAAATATTTACACTATTATACAATTGCAAAGCTATTAGTATTTTTAAGCCGATATATTTTGGTACGTGTGCCAAATGTGCCAAACATTTATATCCTAAATAATAAAATGACAATAAAAAGAACAGATAATAACTGTATTTTCGACTTCCAATGAAAGGGAAGACAAAGCGCTTAAAAATTAGTCCGGAAGATTTTCGGGTAAAAATTAGCAGAAAAAACAACAAAAATGTTTTACAGCACAGGCTTTAGGACTATCAGTAAAACTGAAGCCACACTCACTCAATGTTGCTCCTATGAAGAGCACATCATATTTGCGATTGTATTGAACCAAACATTTAATATATTCGTTATGTTTGGTTAGTATTAAATAATTGTTATTATGAGGTCATGAGAAAGTGTTGCCCCGACTCCAAGTTACTGATAATACGATACGATTATCACTTATAACTCGAATAAACAGAAATATACTGCTATTATTGCCATAGAATACTGTATATGAAATTACTACCATGTTCACTCCCAAGCTTACATAATACATGTAAGACTTTCTTCGAGACACTTGTGAAAATCGATACTCTGAGACAATTCTTATCACAAGTATTATCTTTGAAATACATTTCATTCAAATTATAGCAATATTTGAGTTGAATCTCAGAATATGTTTAGAATTTGAAATATTCTGAAACTCATTAGACCTAATGTGACATTCGGGTGACCCCACCTTTGCTGCTGTTATTATTATTATTTAGCGATTGCACTTCGCTTTTAGCGTCTAATCTATTTATGAACAGTCTTTTGCAAACTTAATCTTTCTCTCAAAGGGTCGGTCTATTATGGTTGCCTTCAGTTTGAGTGACACTTTTTTCACATCGTTATAACTGAACTTAATTTTTCTTGTGTTTCATCAGAGGATAAACCTTTTTTCAATTGACTCTGAAATTAATTAATTTGTTAAACATTTTGTGGGAAACAATTTAAAAGAAGATTTGATTCGGAAATAGTTTTTCCATTGAGTTTATTGCCTTATATTGTGATTAGTGTTTAATTAGTTTTTTAAATAAAATTACTTTACTATTATTATTATTATCCATAAAAAGAAGACAAATAATAGTATTAAGGATTATTAATATTTATTTTTGTAAGGAAAAAAAACCACAAAAGGTTTGTTGAAATCTGTTCTCGAGTTCTATTCTACTGTAATGTAATTTTATTTGACTGAATGTTAGCCCAAAACTATTTTTTGTTGAAATTGTTCCGAATTAGAAGTGAGGAGAGTCTGAGCGGTGGTTATAATTACATTGATAGTTAAAATGCAATTCATTACTGTTTGAAACCCCGAACACATGAAAGTGATATATGTACTGATATTCAGGCGAAAAATTTTGTGTTTATTCAAACAAAAACTTGAAAAAACTGTTCATTGAGAGGATGAGTGTTAGAAAAGGAGAGTCTATCGGATAAAACAAATGATCGTCACATCTGTCGAAGTATGTGTTGGCTTTTGGGACTACTTTTGACTGTGCAGTCGAGTGACTCATTCAAATGCATGCCGATATGGGAATTGACACATTGGCCCGCTATGGGATGGTTAGGACATTATATCATTGTCTGATAGCACTCTAACAATGGTCGCACACTTCTGTTCACTTATGTGTTCACTTATGCATGTGTTCCGAGCATCCGATATGTAAAGAAACTTCTGTTTAAAACCCAAAATATTATATAATTCTATATAAATGTAAAATTATTTGACTAATAATTCTGGAATTAATCTTATGTTTGAATCGCTTTGAGGCGAATTCGTTGGAGTGTTAGCTAAGACTTTATCGTCGATGCAATGACTCCTATCTTCATATGTGAATTGTGACAAATGACTGCTTCACTAATGTGGTATTGTAATGTGGTAAAAAAATTACTGCATAACTGATGGCATTATTTCTTTTTTTGAATAGAGAAGACTAAAGGGTAGAACTCCTGAATTGTTTAAGTGGAGAGAAATTATTCAAACTTTTATGTTTAACGAACAATAGTCTCGAGTATCGATTTAAGGCTTCAGATATGCATTGGTTTTGGTATAAATGCCAACCGAATGGAAGTTCAAAACAATTTATAATTTATTGCATATAATTAAAAAGCGAACACAAAATACTCTGAATTACTATATATGAGAAAAACAGAGTAAATAAGCGAAGCATTTGACAGAAATCAGATTTAATTTTATTGCTGTTTAACCAAGAGCCAAATTTTCATAAAACAATTATTCAACAAAATTCATTCCCACAGAATATGACAAATAATCAAATTTACCACAAGTTTACTGAAAAATTTTCACGAATTAATCTAAAATAGAAGATCGTTTTTTTGTTTATTATGTTTAATGATTCTTTCAAAGTTTGTAGCTTACAAATGGTTTAATTCAATCAGGCAAGATCATTGATAAGAATATGAAAATAGAAATCAAGTGGTAGTCAATGCTTTCAGTTTAAACCCAAAAAATGTGTAAAAATAGGGACTAAACGGAATTCATAAAAATGTTGTTCATTAACTTAATTAATGGCATTAGATTTAATTAGATCTGGAAACTAATAATTCACCAAA
>JAQIWP010002573.1:0-10581 GCA_034695525.1 Euzetes globulus
GCCCATAGGTTTTGCTGTAAATCCCATAGAAACTAATGTTAAATGATGCGCCAGAGGATGAAGTTTACTACAACAGATAATATATGAATGCATGAAATGTAATATTTTTGTATATAATATGGACAGCGATAGTGATATAAAACATTACTTCAATAGTTTTATAAAAATTTATTCATACAATTTAATACATTTTGACACCGGGTCAAAATGTGTCTTTATAACTGTATTTATTGTTACAGATCTGATAAAAATTTAAGTTTAATGAGCTAATTTTGATAAGAATTATCTTGCCAATGGATAGTCTAAAAATGTTTTAAAGCTTTATGCAGTTTGTAAATAATCGTTTTTCATTATTTTTATAGTGTCACAAATAGCTAATTTTGATTCTTTTTTAATTTTCAAAACTACCGTATTACTTTACATTAGAAGACATGCCGGTATAAAGTGAGTGAATTATTCTCATTCAATTTTATTTTTAAACTTAAATATTTTTATTTAATTGATATCACAGCAAATAGAACATGTAGCATAATTTATTTTCTTGTGAATCAACTGATTCATAGTCCTTCTTGTCTTCAACATCAATGCATTTCCTAAATTTTTTATGTTTATAAGTAATAAATCAAATTTTGAAGTTGACTGAATTAATATAAAATCAAAACTGACTTCAATCCGGATAAACATTGATAACATTTGCTTAACTTAACCCTCGAGTCAGTGTTTCTTACAATCCAACTTATTATATAATGTGATGATGTTTTAATTTCAAATGTGAAACAACCTGATCTGCCCTGGGCCAGTCAAGGGGTCAGATCACGTCTTGTTCGTAGTGGTTCTCTCTCTTCTATGGCCCGCCGACTCGTTACTCTGGCTGTTCTGCTTCTTTTTAGGCTGAAGTGCCGATTTCACAACAATGGGTGCCGATTTTGTAATAATGGAAGCGCCGATTTCGAAGAACAAGAGAAATTTTGAAAATTCTTCTTTTTAAGCTAGATAGTATAGGAATTTAATTAACAATTTATTTTAAAATCTCTTTAAGAATATTAGATGTTAGCAATCTATACTAGGTTTTAAAGAATTTTTATACAAAAATAATTATCTTTAATTTTTATTTAATGTAAATATAGCTATTTAATCTAGGACAAACATTAATAACTATTTTAAAAAATATCACAATCCTAATTTTTCAATTAACTTTTTATAGTTAGGGTACAAAAACATTTCATTACTTCTCCAAATTGTTTTTATGCAAACAATATATTTTACTATATTTACAGTTAATGTAATATGTAGTTTGTCGTTCTGAACTGCCGATCCACAAACCTGCGCATCCCTTCTATGGGTAATGTTTGAAGAAGGTCTAAAGTCAATTAATTAAAAAATATGCTAATGTTTCAAACAATTGTCTTTTCTTTTGAAATGATAAGTTTTAATATGAATAAGATATCAAAGAATAAATGTAATGGAGTTGGGTTTGAAGCAAATCCTTTTATAATAAATTCTTGTTACAGTTGTTAAGTAGTATACTTTTAAATGGCGACTGGATCATGTTGATAAATAATAGATATTAACTTACATTAAATCTATTAATAATTTCAGACTTTTCTTGCGATAAATAGACAAAAACAAACAAATTGTTTATAAATAAATACAATTAAAACATTCGCTTATCAGTTATTTTCAGTCATATGTTAGAAGAATAAATATAAGAATAATTGAACCTTTTGCACAAAGCGTGTTCTTTTTAATGGGATAGCCAACCTTGTTTAAATGGGTGGCTAATTTATATGAATTTGCCCTTTATTTTAAAATTTTCTTATAATAGAATTAGTCAATCTTGGTAATAATTAAAAATATATGTTCAGTATTCTTATTTCAATATATATTTATCAAGTTAAAAAGAACATTTTACTTAAAATTTCACTAAATTTTTAATTTTTTCTGAAAGTTGAAAAATGTACGGAAATTAAAATATGAGTATGAGCTTGGCGACACCACACTTGCACAAGACACAAATGTTTTAATAATCGCACATCAGAGAACAAAAATATCTCCTTATCTATTGTACCAAAGTCTAGCGTAGACTCTGAAGACAATTAAAGAGAATCTGAAAGATAACCTCAAAAGTATTTCATTGTTATCTCATCCGAAAGAGTTATTTAACCGCTTTATATAAAGACGTTTTTATTTCTGTTTGGTTTTTACATAATTGCAGTTAAGGTTATAGTTTCGTAAAAATGCGACAATTATTTTCCTCGATATGTTTAATAGTTTTCATAGTTTGTTTCAATGGAAATATAAATACTTTCCGTTTAACTGCTGATCAACCGATGCCTACTCCAGCTTCAAAAGGTCATGAATGTGACGTCAAAATGGCAAGGGCAGCTGAAATTCCAGGCGATAATCAGATCAGAAAGTGCTATAAGAACTACTTCATTGATGGCGAACCGACTTCGGAGGACGTTCTGAAGTTAATTGATCAGACACTTGGCGATCAGGGTGACAATGAAGAGGCTTGCTGCTCGTTTTGGCGATTTTTTCGGTGTCTGGCTCCTTTTCCCGACAAAATTTGCAGTCCCATAGAAAAAGTCAAATGGAATGAGTTTGTTTTGCAAACCACAATTTATCTGGAACATGATAAATGCAAAGAAACTCATCATGATGACCAAGCTTGTAGTGGACCTCGTAATGAAGCAGCCGTTTAAATAAATAAAAGCTGCAATTTTAATGTAATTTTTAATTTTGTCTTTGTATAAAGTTTAGTACTTTTGAACTGGGATCTTTATTAAAGTAATTTTTTTAAGAATACAAGTTAGCATAAATATTTCAGGTTCAAATATATAAAAGAATTTACAAGTTTCTATTTTTAAAACAAATGTGTTTTTATTAATTTATTCAAACAAATAATTAAAATGATCTTTTTGATAATTGATAAATTTTATAAATATTTCTTTTACCTTTGATATTTAATTTGATAAATTGACAAGTGGAAAAACGTTAATGCTTTTAAAATTTTATAAATTAATAAATTTTATCAATTTTTAAAATAAAATTAAAAATATGATAAGAATGCTTTGAAAAACATATTTAAATGTGTTGTTTAAAAAATTCATTATTTGAAACATGCAAGAAATTAAAATATACAGTTTTTATTCATTCATAAAAAAACAATATTCAACAAGGATTAAGAAAGCTTCGACTTAAACAAATAAAAAAGTCACATGATCAATCACAAGGATTTTAGATTAAACTTCTAAGAATCACATCTGGTAGAATTTCTAGCCTGATAAGTTGTCTTATAAATTAAATTGCTTCACAATAAAAAATTATTGCATTCTCTCATCAGAAGCCTGTTCTGAAACATTTTAAAAATGTTTACAATGAGTTCAATATTCCTGCTATTTATTAGCCAGGCTATTAAATTTTCAAGTTCAATGCCACAGGTTCAAATAGGATTGAATGACAAAGTGCCTGAGCCCAGTCCAAAAGCAAGCGATTGCCTTGCCAAATTGTCACAGTCTAGTATTGCCGACAGATGTGGATGGCCTAACTTTTCTCTGGGCTATCCTATGGGGTTGAAAAAGGAACAAGCTTCTGACAACAGAGAATGCTGTGAATTCACTGATTTTCATGCTTGCCTTGGGGCTAAAGCTCAATTCGTCTGTAAGCCAGATGAAATTATTCAACTGAAAATGTTTTTCGCAGCCACAATGGAGTTTATGTTGAAAAACAGATGTCCCGGCTTTGAGCCAAACAAATGTCACGATGGTCAAGTTGGTGGCGATGATTACCAGAATTCCCAAGATCAGGTTTATGAACAAACTCTTGGAAAAGCCATGGTAAAGCTGAATAAAGACAAAACATATGTTGAATGCATGGAAACCCTATCAGACGACACCTTCTGTTTGTCTCAATGGTATGCCATTCAATGCAGGGAACAGTCAGTTGAGGAAGTCTGCACTCACGAGGAAGTGATGGCCATAAAAGTATTTGATGACCACTACATTCAACAATTAGACTCTGGTCTCTGTAAAAATGTTTGAATAAATTAAACTAGATAATTTTTAAATTTAAATATTTATTATTTAAGTGAAGACCAAGGTAGACCTAACTTAAATTTATTTAATCAATATAGATTAATAAAAAAAACAGTACTCTGTTTCAGAGATAAGTAAGCTAAATTAATTGCTTTTAATCAAACAATTTTTTTAAATTTTATGCGCCACTCACATTTATCGCTTAATGGACTATCAAAATAAATTTGTAAAATTGAACATGTGCATATTTTCTTTTGAAGTAAAACTTAACTCCTTTAACAATCTAATTAATCTTTTAAAGGTTGACTTAAATTTTTATATTAGAGTTTAATAATGAGTTAAACATTTGTTGATTATGAAAGGAAATTAATAAAATGATACGTTCGCAGCCATGAAGGCACCCCTGGATATCTAGGACAACATTTAAACTATTAGATAGATACATATAACTATATCAAAGTCCTGAATTTCAGGGATGATTTGTAAACCCATAAACAAACAGCCCTGAATATCAAACTTGTATTCACATCAATAGTATATAAGATACTATAATTGTAATAAATATGAGCATATCCTGTTAAAATTTCTTTTAGATTTCTTTTAAAAGAGCATTATTGCATGCGCAAAATACTTGACACATAAATTATTCACACATAGCGTTTTAAATAATATGTGTAAGAGATTTTGCATGTCTCAAAAATTATATCTTCAAGAAAACTAACCAGTGGGCATTTGTGTATAAGTAAATTAACAGTGTGTTGGTTTGAATAGTTTTGGGTTTAAAGCTTATCTAGCAAAAGAACAATATTAGTCAAGATATTTTGAACCCCAATAGAAATCTTGGCAGACTATGCATATCAGAGTTAGTACACATTTGACATGTAATTGTGAAGGTGTGCACGACTCCAGTCGAGATTGCTGTGCAATGTCGAGCCTCCATATTCAAAAGTGCCAATTCATAATATTCGTTTTACGGCTATCGTATAATAACTAGTAAAGCTTTAGTAATATCCACAATTGATTTATTCATTGTGGTTATTAAAGAATAGTTTAAAGAATAGTTATGTCAATGAGTGAATGTTTGTATAAGTGCTACAATTATTGGACGATTGGGTTGTCGTTCCGGGTCATGTTGAAGTCTAAAGCCATAAAGCCAAAACTTCTATAGTTACACCCATACCTATGTTATTTTCAATAATCAGTCAATATTATTGGAATACTTACTCATAAAAGTTGTAACGATATGAATGAACATTTTTTTTACACTTGAGAATGTGAATTGATAAGTTTAAAAATTTGGCCAAAAATCATTAGTGAAATTTCCACTATATTAATTCTTTAATAGTTCATATATTTAGAATTTATTAGGAGCTTATGTTACAGTTTCTCAAAAAGAACCAATCAATTATTTATAATAAATTTCAATTTTTATTTATTTACATTAAAAAAATTACAAAAATACTAAACAAATTTTTTACCATAGTAATAAATGACATTATATTTTTAGAACATGATAAAATTGAATGTTAACTGTAATATTTTGGTAGATTTAAAAAAAAAATTTTATTCATCTGACTTTTCACAATTGTTTAGCGTTCAATATTAAATTTATAAATAATAAAATTTTATTTTTTCTTTCTGGTATCCTTGATAAATTTTAAAATTAAAGATTTTGTAAGTTACACTAATTATTTTTACTTTTGGACTTTTATGTTATTCTTATAATTTTTATAATATATGGCTCAAGTAGATAGGTTTGAATATTTAAAATTTATGCCATATGAATTTTACTGAACAAAATCTTCCAAAATCAATTAGTTTTAAAGAGTTTAAAAATTTAGATTTTCACTTAATCTCATGATAAATGTCCGATAATTATTTTTGCCAAAATTAGAAATATCTAAAACTAACCTAAGACTAAATTTACAGTTTTTAAATTAAAAAACATTAATATCACTTTCCTTATAATATAAGATCGTCCGGAAATTAACGATCGTTTTTTATTCAATGACATCTACAGAAAACGCTCGTTAATTTCCGGACGACCTTAAGAATTTTAAACTACCCATGGGAAAGACATTTTTGACAAAAATTATCCCAATTTTTTGTCAGCTTGTTAAAAATAAATACAGTTATGAAGACACTTTATGACCAAGCATAATCAGTTGAATTACTTTAAGAAGGCAAAACTTAACAAGTAACATCAAATTTGAATAATGATTCTCAAGTTTAATAGATTTTATAAACAAAAATAATAAAGTGAAATCAATTTTATAACCCATTATTGAAATATTGGCCCCTTGCACTTCTCAGATTTAAAATAATAAAATTTAAAAATTTGCTGTAATTTTTGAAGTGTAATATGCACCAAGTTGCACAGATGTCAATTTCAATTGAAAAAAATAAATCATAAAGATTATTAAACAAATGCAAATTTAAATTTGGATTTCAACATTTCTGAAATTTAATAAAATTTTATTTAAAAATTTATATTGAAATTTTCAAATATCTAAAAATTGTCTTTTGTTTTATTAAATGTTTATTATTATAATTGGGCACAAATTAATAGCTTATTAGAATTAAAAGTCATATTACTATCTAAATTATCTCATAGATAAAAAATACACTAGAGATAAAATATCCAATGAATAGTCCCATGAATGGACCCCGCATTGCCATGGTCAATCTAATAACATCATCGTTTTTCAAGTGTTTTTCTAGGTCATATCTATGCTCATCAGTTTTTGCATAAATCTCAGTCACCAAAATATTTAAATTATTATCTTTGTAAATGATCCCACTTTCAGTGCCAGACTTTAACCTGTTCAAAATATCAAACACAAGTTATACAAAATCTATTAAGTCAAGCAATATAAAATACTTACAATTTATATATTTTCAAGTGATCAGGATGAGATTTCGAAATATAATAAAATGAAAATATGGAACAGTATTTATCCTCGGATTCCATTAAATATGGAAATAATGTCTTAAAAATCTTTATATAATAGAAGCTTGTTACTATAGCTGTTTTCCCATCATAAATATCATTATGAACAATTGTATTAAAAATACCGTTCCCATTGAACTCTGTATTTATACCAACTTTAGTTTCGTAATCAATGAGTCTTTTATTAAGAATTTCATAAATATTTGGTTTAATTGGTTGAAGATAATTCAAATACATTCTCCCCGTTACAGAAATACCCGGATTGTCGGCAACCGCTTCGAATGATTGTGCAGTAATTGAAGGCTTTTTAATGAAATAAGTTGTTAATAATAAACTTGTAAAGCATTTTGATAGCATTGTTGAAAACAATATCCAGATAAAAAGTATAAAATAAAGCTGTTTGCTCTTGTTCTTTAGTTCATTGAGACATCTTGATGATTGTTGAAGGCACAATTGAATTATCGCAATAATTGTACTTGGCTTTAAAGTTTTTTTGAATTCATTGATTTTAATAAATAACAAAAGGACCAAGAAAGTAAATAACAATATAAGCCATATCTGGATAAGAATGCAAAATTATAGTATTTTAATATTTATTTTAGATTACCGTTGGTGAAAATAATTTGATATATGGAACATATGAATCATCCTCATAATATTTTAAGACACTTAGTAATGTTGTCCAATAATCCTGGTCAGTTTGTACAGACGGCGATATTTCTAATTGTGTCGAGTTTATGTTATTCACATCTAGGCACAATATAGACATATTCTGCAAATTGATGTTTTTTTAATAAATTATAATACTTTAAATGCACTAACATTTAGACTATTGCATGGTCGTTTATCATAGTCAATTTGCAACCTTAATTTGCAAAGTAGGTAATTAAGTAAATCAAATTCGAATCCATGAAGGAATGACGTCTTAAAAATTAATTAATATTAACAATTTTATTTAAAAGTTCAATTAGACACTTACCTGATCATTGTCTATAGGTGCTACAATTATGCTTCCAATAAATGTTATATTTCCAGGGCATTTTTCAATGTCAGTTTTATTAAAATGGTAAAAATTGCCAATCGCAAGCCCAATTTTAAAGAATCTTTCTATATTCATAATTTGTAAGTTACTTTTACTTTGCAAAGTAGGCTACTATTGAAAATATATTGTTATATTGACAAAGAACCCTGCAATCTAATTAATCTATTTAACTTTGTAGCAAAATATTTCATTATTTTTTTGAGGCAAATATCAATTTATACTTTGTTCTTGAATTAATTAAATATCGATTTTTAGAAAAAAAATGATCATACTCAATATTGCTAAACCATTTACTTCTGATAATATACTAGCCGTTAAATCGGTTAAATGATTATTTTATTCTATGTTGAAATTTTCTAAATTTTGGATTATAATCAGTTTAACTCATTAAAAAACTGTAATACAAGTAAGCGAGATAAATGAATATTTAAAAACCAGGTTATCGTAAGTTTCCCAAAAAATATGATTCTATTTGGACTGCAGTGGAAACAAATATTAAACAAATATGAGTCACAAAAGAGATGTAAAATTGTTTTGATATAAAATTCAGAAAATAACTTTAATTACGAAATAATGTTTGACCCAATTTTAAGGTTTGATTGATAGCACAGAATACAAGCTTTTCACTAAACATATCATTCTTTATGGATTATAAACAAATAAACAAAATTTTTACTTAAAATATATTTACCGTATTCCCTGTCTTAGTATTGTCTAATTAAGTCATATTCAGCAAATGGGGGCAATACTATTGAGATACAATTGCACCCAATTTTGGGTTAAATTCTCAATGTATTGAAATTGTCTTAACATTGCTTTAATAGAATGCTTTGAAATAAAAACCGTAAATTTTTTTAAAAACAGTTTCGATTGAAAAGTAATTCATATCCTTTTCCTATAACTCAATGCCTTTATTGACCAAAAGTTAGTCATTAGTGTCAAAAAATGACTGAAACTAAAGCTTTAGTAGGCAATGTTAAGTCAATTCCAATGAAGGGGTAATACTATTGAGATACCCTTGCCCTAATTTTCTTGGCACCCAATTTTGGTCAATATGACTTAGTATTGCGGGCAATACTAAGACAGGGAATACGGTAATTTGTAAATATGTAACAGGAGAGTTTAAGGAAACCAATTGAATGATTGAATATGTTTAATAAATATTTAATGGAAATTTATTAACTTTCATCTAATGGGTAATTATTATTATCGTTACATTACATCAAATTTTATACAAATATATTCGTTAAACAATGGATTATGTATTGAATATGACTTTTAATACAAATCACTTCATTTGCTTGAAATCATTGAAACCAAATTTAATATAACTGTAACCTAATTGGACTCAATTATCAAATTATTTATATCTTTGCTCTTCTAAGATATTGCTCTGAATTTTATCCGCGAAATTTTAGAACAGAATTATTAGTCGTTAGTAATATTTCAATAGATTTGTTGGGAATTCTCGTTAAACTAATCTTAATTAATGGGAACACAAATAGTCGATGAGCTTATAATACAATAATAATAATAATAATAATCCAGATTATACTGATTAGAACCGAAAAGAATTCTCAATTTGAGTCTCAGAAAAGTCTTCCGAATAAATTAAAGTATGTTCTTGTTAATTATATTTTTCAAATGATAAGTCAATTGCCAAATATTCGAAAGATTTTTTTCCTAATTTGTTCATTAATTTGAATCAACATTAATATAAAAACAATGACTAAAAGTTTGGCCAAAACACTGTAATAACAGTACGAAATATAAAAGGATTGCTTTCACTGCAAAACACCGTTAAGTATTGGAAATTCAGAACAGAGGGAAGAGTTTAATTGATTTGTGCAAAAAAGAAGTCATTTGTCGACCACTTTTCAAGGTTTCAATAAATCGCTGTCAAAGGTATTGCAGTCATCGTAAGTCTGCGACATTAGATTTGGACCCAAATATTTTGACCAATTGGTCCTCATAGTGGTTGAAATTGCGTTTCATTATGTCCATACACGGACCTAATAGACGCTCGAATGCATGAACATCAAGAACTGCAACAGAATGACCGCCATTTAGTTTCTTTTTAACATTGGTTCAATGGAACAGTAGCTTACAGGCCAGCTTTACTTCAGGACTTGCCGCATAGGCTGAAGCAGCTCTGGGTCGGTGTGTAATCAGAGCTAATTCCCCGAAATAACCTCCTTTTTCTAAGCGCGACAATTCCTGTTCGTGGCCATCCTTTCCATTGCATTAATACAAACTTTTATTCATTTTGTCAAATATTTAAAAATAGTATACTTCTGTAATTTTGACGATTCTCACGACTCCTTCCTGAACAAAATACATTCCGTCCGCCTCGTCATCCTAATAATGCACAAGTTCAGGTTAATCATCCAAACTAGCTAGTTAAACAATCAATTTCAAACAATTTGTACTTTCCTATGGCATATAAATCACAAAAAAATCAAATTACCGTATTACCTCACATAGTGCGGCATGCCGGTATAAGTGAAATTAACCATTTTCTCAAAAAAGGCTTTATGGTGTCTACCGGCATG
>JAQIWP010002574.1:0-10581 GCA_034695525.1 Euzetes globulus
CTCTCTCTCCGCTCCCTCCCTCCTCTCTCTCTCTCTCTCTCTCTCTCTCTCTCTCTCTCTCTCACGCATTTCCCGTTTGAGTCTCTACTTTCTGGTTGCGCTGAACTGCTGTCTAACAAAAACTGATAGAAACTCTTTTTTAGTTTATATCACTAAAGAGCAAAAATCGTCGCCGACTACTAATCCTTGCAATCCATCTGCCAAAGAGTGTCTACTTTGGAAAAGACCAATCTATTTATGTGTTTCCTTCATCCCTCAGAGAAATGATTGCGCTCAACACAACAGATAGAGTCAAAAACTTTTTTTGTGGAGAAGACAATACATGCAAACTATCAGTTGATTCTAAAAAAACATTTATTTTTAGTCAACTGATAATAAATGAGCGCTAATTTATGCAAATATTAAATGTATTTCTTTTGTAAATATACATATCTGTAGACTTTAAGCTCTAATGATATTCATAATTCTTTATTAAAATATTCAAAGCATTTTTCATTATTATGATTATCCAATAAGATATCAGTCAAACAGCCTTTTCAGTTGAAAAAGAGTAGAAATACACAGATTCTTACTTTTGGCTCGTTTTTTGACTAATTTCACAATTTATATGCTCTTAATTTGTTGAGGATTTACCTAAAAATGATTTACTGCTTCTAAAATATATTCATTGAAAGCATAACATTGTTTTCATTTTGAAAATTGAGTTTTTAAGTAACATTTCAATTCTATGAATTTTATTCTAGGGGCAATTCTTTGAGGATAGAAAAGATTTTGGACGACTGGTGTTGGAGTAGCACAAGTTGATCCTGAATAGCTATGAGCAACTGATCCATCCATTATTCTGAGTTAACAAGAAATTTATCAGAGAATCATAATATTGGGTCACTTTTCGGGCCTTAGTTACGTATAAAACATTGGATTAACCAAAAGGCAAGAAAAATAAGAGAAAGCAGAGAAAGTGTTGAATTGTTTGCTCAAAATATGAAACTGTTTGCACTGAATATATTATATTATAATAAATTAAATTAAATAACCAAATAAAAAGCGTAACGCAAACAGAGCTCTGAGAATAGACGAGTCGTTGATCTGATTAAAAGCTCAAACAGTATTTGATTGTTTGGTTTTATCTGATAAGTGATAACTTGTGACGAAATATATACCAAAATATCAAACAAAATATTATATAAGAAAAAAATCGAACAGTTTTTTGTGTGTCTTTCACTTTCTGCTTATATTTTAATTTATTTGTTGGCATCTCTTTTCATCTCTCTTTAACTTTGAGAAAGAGATCAATTTAGGCCACTCTTTCACTACTCTTTCACTGCTCAGTAGTGAAGAGAGCAGTGCAGCAAAACTGCAAAACTGGTGTCTTTGTATAGATTTAATGTTCATCAATAAATGGCATTCAGTGCTGATGGCAATGATGGCAATCTCTTTTCCAGCAAAGCGTCTTCTGATCAAAACTGCTTCGATTCTCATTTTTGGTCTTTTGTGTGTCAAAAGTAAAAGAAAAAAAAAGTTAAGCATTAATGTGATCCACTTTTTGTGTGCAGTTCATCCTTTTATTCGTCCTCCTTCTCGTGATTGTCCCCTACACTTTTGAATTGAATTTTGTGCAACAATTGCAAGCGCATTGCACCACTCCATACCCTCCATAGACTGCACACATGAACGACACTCTTTTTTTTTTGAATAATCTTTATTTGGGTTTAAATGCAATACAACTAAATTAAGTAATTAAGTTGCGCTCACATTTTGCGCCCAATGTATTCATTCAGTTAAGAGCAGATGTAATGCAGACAACTGTAGTGACTATTATGTCGTCCAATCGCTCTGACTTTCAAACCATTAGAATCATTGACTAAAAGCCAGTTTAGAACAAATGATGGGATCAGACATCACGCATACGATGTGTTTGCTGTGAATTATGACCATTAAGTGTATATCATATTTGTTTCTCATATGAAAAGGGATAGTCAGTAGAGATTTAGGTGAAACTCAAATTGAAAGACAACTCATCATATTTGGATTTATATAACACAAAGAGCAGGTGCTCTTAGTTAGCTTCACATAAGCTTATGATTGTTCATCAATGTGTTGATGAGTACTATTACTAAATAATATTAGCCGTAAAGGAGAGCCTTTTTCTATAGTGTTTTGGACCAAACTTTATGACACAATAGAGAAAGATAGGGTGAGCGGTGGGTATACGTGTTTGGATGCATTAATGAGCGATATTATTATTATCATATATGACCTATAAATGATTCTTGTGACGAACCCCTTATCATAGTTTTAGACCAAATCAAAAGAACGCGAATTAACGGTTCAGCAAATATTAAATTCATCAATGAATTGATGATATGATGAGAACTGTGCCATCATTTTATATTCAAAAGGGTTGGGGTCTTGAAAAGGCATTCTATTCTTTAATGTATTATGTATTTGGTATTTGGAGGCACTAATACTTTGAGTAGCAAAACAAAGGCCAACACAACCAACACAACAACGCATTCATTTTTAATCAAAATCCAAACCAAAGTCTGCACACAATCTATAAAACGTAACAATGAATAAGAGCTCATTAATTGTGTGCAAATGGAGAAAAGTTAAAGCAATTAAAACCACTCCCCGAACAAACTCTATGCTAAACATTCTATAATATATAAAGTGTGTAAAACATTTAGCAAATGTTAGTTCACTCTAATATATAATGGGTATAATGTATATAATGTGATCTTATATTTTAGTCCAGAGCTCAACACACGGTCAGAGCTGTAGATCAAGTCTGGCATAAATTAATTTCACGTCTAATGAGATTTCATTCGGTGACTGATTCAGTGCTCAAATACTGCCATAGCTTTTGCTTTAATGGCTTTTGATAAACACTTTATTATTTTGAGCTATCAATGAACGAATAGATTCAGGGTTGCCGAAGTTAGTCCACTTTAGGGGGAATTGAGGCTGGACAAGCCATTTCTAAATTTTGAGCATTTTAGTTTTATTTTATTTTGGGGGTGGGGAGAGAGTAACCACAAAATCCTTAAAGAACCTCTAAAATTGGGAAAAAATAATGGCTGAGCTTTTCGAAAAAAAAACACAAATCCCCCAAAAACTTCAAATTTATCAAGTATATCTCTGCTCAAAACTCAGGGGGTATGGGTCCATCGGCACCAGCAACTGCGCTCTATGATTTCTGTACAGTTGTATGCTGAGGCAGTCCTATGCCAGTCTTGTGACTTTAGCTAAGCCATAAGTGATACCATGCATGACACTGATATCGGACTGACATCAAAAGCATAACTGTTGCCATGAAAGCCATACGAATAATAATTATAATAGTTTTAATATCTACACAATAGTTATACAAAAGCGACAAATGCACTGATTTTGACATTTTGTTCGCCCATTACTTTTGTTTGGAAGTCAGACCTTTAAAATGAGTCCATTCGATAATCAGAGTATTTTGCACTTAAAATGTTATATCACTCAAACCTATAACATTCATAGCGTTTTAAAGTCATTTATTTTGATTTTTAACATTTTAAAAGAGAAACTGCACACCAGAGACACAAAACCTGAGCCGAACATCGTTCCCCTATTTTTAACCAAATGCTCAGACCATCATTTGTTAGGTCATCGTTGAAGATCTCAGAGCGCAACACCATATAAATTGTCGATAATATTGAGAGCGTCGTTCAGCACTGGTTTCGGTCATTAGGTTCAGGAAATATTTGGTCTTATATTCGGTTGAAATGAAAATATTTTATATGAATAGTGAGTGATATTAAGTAATAAAATTTTACTTCTCGTCTCACATTCGCTTCCATTCGAGTCTACACTTTCATAACTCACTCTTTTCGACCAAAACAATAAGACAACAACAATTCAAATGAGTTAATCTTTTCTCTCAAACAATTGACTCGTATTTCAAACAAGATTATTGATCCATACTAAAATTTTCTTGTCAGACATGTGACGATACCTACAATAATCTTGTATTAAAATGAGCAAAGCATTTAAAATTGTTGCATTTAAAACTTTAAAGTATTTCACCAATTTATTTGATTTAAGGGAAGGACTCAAATGTGATAATAGAAGAGACCAATATTAGGACATCAAAAAAGTAACTTTGATTTGGATTTATTTAATTTATATATAAATTTAGTTTAAATTCGAGAATATTTTGGGGCGCTTTGGCCGAAACAGCGGTCATTGTGTAATGTATCAAAAAGTATGTCCTATTATTTAAGCCATTACTGATGTTAGAGTAAGTCAATAGTGCACTGAATGCGCTCTCAATTTATATGTCTATACTTATATACAAAAAGGCCATTAGGATTATATTTTGGCCATTTTGAACACTTTTTTGTTGCAATGATAAGTTAAGTCCCCTGTGATTGAGACACATTGAGTCATAGTTGGAGGCACAGAGACATGGAATTCGGTGCAATACCAGTGCAATAATACATACAATTTGATACAACGACTTCTTTGTACAAGACGAAGAATCCAAAAGAAATGGCAAAAAATAACAGTTCGATCCACTCAACTGAATCTTAGTTTTTGGTGGCTTCAGTTAGTGCTGTTCAGAGCACTGGTATACAAGTGACTGTAGAGTTAGTTAGGCATCTTATAAATGAAAAGATCGTCATTCCGTACTATTGGGAGATTCACAATATCCGGCGAACGTGATTTGTCTGAGCGCTGGTCTATTGTCTTACGCCATTGTCCCCGAAGGAAATCCGATTGTATAATACGAGCCTAACATAAACTAACTTCAAATTTCTATGCAATACTCATTCACTCTTTCCTAAAGCGCTGTCATTTAAACTTCATTATTAACACAATTTTTCAGACAAATTTCAAAAGTTTATTCAAAATTTGTGTCTTAATCTTAAGGCACAAACACACAGCAAAAGTGTTTGGCATTGTTTGTCGGCGCACAATATGAAGATCGACATAAGCGTTAATAACATTTTTTGCCCGAAACTCCATTAAAATAAATGAACTCATTTAGTATGGGCTTAATTTTTTGCTCTAAAAGTGCATCACTGCCGCCCATTATTGTCTAAATTGGGTTCTCTTTTATTTTTAATTTTGTTGGCCGTCCAATGCAGGCAAACCCTTATCTATATTATCTCATAAACAGCAGAATTGTATTATAAACGCTAATGAGTAGATCAGAACTGAATTCTCCGGAGTCTATGCCAGTGACACAGGTGTTCAACAGAGAAGAGTCTTTTGAGGGCGCACTTAATGTAATTGTAAGTCAATATCTTTGAGATTTTTTTCATTTGAAGCCAACTTTTACGGACTATGTTCTGCTTTGCAAATATATTTTCTGATGTTTATATCGTCAAAACCAAGTCTTAATCAACAAAACAATGACAAGAATAGAGCCCGAAGTCACGCGTGACTCAGTCCTGTCGACAACTATTATTGTGTTTGAGAGTAAATATGAGGAACCCTTTGCTTTTATATCTGTTGATCTCTTGTTTGCGAGTCAGTCGGCGTTTTGTCAGAAAATTATTGCCCATTCAATGCAATGAGTAGTCGTCTTATTTTATTTCAAACTTTTTTTGGTCAAGAGAGCACTTGATTCGGCAGAAGATCCACTACGAACCACCTGTGCTCTGCTGTTCCATATTTTGAGCCAAACTCAAATCTTTGCTTTTATCCAATTTCATACTCTTTTCAAATACTCAAAGATATAAAAAGTAAAGAGGTATGAATTGATGGTCGGGTGCAGCAGCTGTTGACTCAGTAGTTCCATCAGAGATCTGTACGAATGCCAATAACGCCGCGGCTTTACTTCCTTTAGTACTCTCTTAACCGGAAGCGATATTTGGTTCGGTATTGCAATAACCGAATTGACTCTTCAAAGTTGGAATACTATACAAAGCTATCAAACATTGATTACATTTTTTGACTTATTTTATTGTAGGCATCGTTTGTTAGACAAAAAACATTCGATTTTCAGTTCAAAACAATAATATTCATACAAACCAGTGATACCCAAGGGATAATACCATTTGCCCAAAATTCATTTGCCCGAAATATTATTCAAAATTAATCTAAAAATTAATCTAGCCTAAAAAATTGCAATCAAACACATCCTAAAATAACCTAATTTAGTCAATTCAACCTAATTCATGATAGTCAATATGACACGGGGCTACATAAATATCACACTAATAGTTTGATATCTCTACCATTTTAAAATGTTTTATAAGAAAATGGCTGTCAGTCGAAGGGAAGTGCACATTTTTTAAACAATTGCAATATTTTTACAGAAAAATGATATAAATTTCCACTGAAATTTTGTTTTAACTAAATATTCTAGTTTGGTATTATATTTTACTTAGCATAATTTAATCAATATTCGTGTCATAAAAAAAGTTGAAGATGGTACATAGTAGCCAACATGAGGAATTATCCAAGACTTTCTTCTTGATAGTCCCTTTGAGTTTACCCCTCTAAATTCCCTGAAAATTAGAGAAATCCCTATTTTTTTCTTAAAAATTACAAATTAGATCTTATGGGGCCCTCCGATGATGATTAGATTTGTTTTAACAAACTTTATTTTTAGCATTGTTTACGTATCACATGATTTAGACTCTTATTCAAAAGTCACCAAGGGGGGGGGGTCAACGTACTTGGCTCTCCTAGACGGAAAATTTTAGATTGGTCCTCCCAAGCCGATAAGAGAAGCGAGCCTGCAAATTTTTGGGAAAGTTTTGGAAATTTTGATAAAGATTTTTGATATTTTGGTAATGATGGCTAAACCTCAGCCATTTTTGAAAGTCAAGGCCGAAAACCCCGCCATTTTATTCTTTATTTTAAGTAATTTAGCCTTTAAACTTGCAAAATGACCTAATTATGACCTAATAACCCCTCTACACGGAAAATTTTAAGATTTGACCACCTACTAGGCGAAGTTCATTTGGCCCTACCCTACGATCCCCTAGAGTCTTCTAACTCGGTGACTCTTACTCTTATTAAAGTTGCAATGCTAAATATATTAAAATAAAGAATAAAATGGCCACTGCCCTTTTCAATGTTTTGGGTATTTTGGCTCTAAAGAATATTTTGAAAATACCTTTATTCCGATCGATTTGAAATCACAATTAATTAGGATTTTTCTAATCCAAGAAAAGTTTCATTCAATGAAGAAATTAAATAAATTGAGTGTTTGGTAAAGAGTAGTCGAAATACAAAGCAATTTATTTAGCAAACGCATCGCTCATACATTTGATATAATTTGTTAACAAATATAAGTCATTTAATCGGATGTGAAAAAATTCAATTAAGTTTAAATCATTAGCTAATCAGAGAGAAAATGATTTGCTCACTAATTGCTAATTAAGCAAAAAATAAATGTTTTGCTTAAATTAGTTTTTCTGTTCGTTTAATTTGTTTTTACGTTTAAATATTTTAATTGCATTGAATTGTTGTGTTATATATTATATCAATTATATAGAATAAGAAGCCAACTATTATTTGTTAAAATATTTTTAGGTTCGTAGAGGGAAATGGCAGCAAAACTGGTGATACCCTATGGGTTTGCCTGAAGTCGCTTCTGGAATATGAGAATTGACGCAAACGGTTATTGGAGAGCGAACTGACATTAACAGATAGGATTTCCAATATGTGTGCATCGAATATAGATATGAGACAATACTGGCAATACTGCACACCATAATATCCATATATTAGCGAATAAGGCATATATATATACGATAGGCCATAGATTTCATATAAAGTAAAGAAATGCTTATCCAGTTATCAACAGTCGATATCAACACATATGACCGAAGGGAGTAATGCACTAATACTGGTATATGAGTTGAGATCACACACAACACAATCAGACATTCAATACAAATATTATGCTTATATTATAGCCTCTGATAGAAAAGATGGCAAAAGCTTTGAAATACAACGACTTTGATTGCGTTTACGGCACGGGATATAAAGTTACCGATAATAATGAAAACCTAAAGTAAACTCCAGCAACAATTCCAGTGCTCACACATATACTGAGTGTGTGATGAGAAATACTAAATATTATTCAAACATTGGAAAAGTATAGCACAGACAAAATAGGAATTCCACTTAAAAAGATGAAAGTTTTAGCCCAAAATCAACTATTAAGGTATGGCATTCACGTAACCATTTGCCTGATATACACTAAATTTTTAATAATTGAAACCATTTATATGAGAGTAGATATATATATCGGTTTATATATTCTATGAAATTCTTTACAATTCAGGTCTCATGAAAATAAATTCTGTTTTTTCTCTCACTTTTGTGTCGGAAATTTATAAGGAAAAGAGAAATACAAATACACAGCAAAACTGAAAATTAAATAATAGTATTTCAAATATTAGTTTTCATCGGTTATAAGTTTAGTTTAAAATTCAAGTTGAGTTTTGGCCACAAATTAAAACAAAAATATCTATAAATTTCTGTTTGAAACTTAATATAAAATGTATTCAGTTCTAAAAAGTCTGTGCAATCGATTTTGTGTGCAATTAAGTATGAATTGGGGTCTGATATAAAAAAAGATGAGCGCAAACCCAAACTGAATGCGAACAATACAAACGAGTTGTTCCTCTCCGCGACTTCCTGTCGTTGGCCAGTCAGCCACTACTTCCTGAAGAGTGGTCTGAAAGGTTTTGCAGATCAGAGGAGATGGACATCACTATCAATGAATGGCACATAAATCATGTTTTAAACAAAAGTCGAGTGAATTACAAAAATCAGTTATCTATTGACTCGAATTCATAGTTACATAGAATATGCTAATCATTATTGAGTTACAAACTCGACTCTATTCTCAGGCCTTTTTTGTCACACATTATAACCTCTTCTATTTTCAATGATTAAGAGATGAAAGGACTCGAATTCACATAAAATGCGATTTTTGATTCACAACTTGTAACATAATATATGATATTAAAAATGAATCGTAGGAGACATCGGTGCGCTTAAATCAATTGCTAGATTGAATAGATTGTGTCCTAGAATTACATTTTTGCCACTATCGCTAAACTGCTTATTTGTTCATTGAGTCGAAAGGAGTCGTCTTTTCAGTGCTGAACATATAATATGTAAGCATTGATTCCATTCATTTCTGGATAGGGCTTACCATTGAGAAGAGCATTCAGTGCATTGAGTACTTGTTAGATTTGGTCTATAATTTAGTCTATGATGAATGTTGCAAATGTGTCGGTCTATTGTATTATAAGCAGACATTACACGTGAGACTAACACATTGTAATCTCAAATTTGTTGCCTTTTATGAGAAACGCATTATTCCGTATGAAAACGAGGCCTAAAACAAGACTTACAGACATTACTGTTTCGTATAATAATAAGAACTGACTATCAATTATAGCTTAACAACAAAAATCAATTCTCGAATAATTCCAGGCCTTCGCTCACATTATTCTTACTTTTTTCTATCAAAAACCTTAAAAAAATATATAAAATTAAAGTTCCTTCTGCTCAGAGGATCTGCAGAGTCTGAACCAATGAGCATTACCATAATCAATTTTAAAATCAATAAAATTTGTTGCTTTTTTCAAATCCAAAATAAAAGTTAGATTAAAATAAAATTTTATATAAATTGAAAATTTGTTTTTGATATAAACCATTAGTGAAATAAATTGAATGCATTGGAGAAGCTTTTTATTATCTTATTTTAATTTAGTATTTGGTGTGCATTAAAATTGTCAAATGATAAATGATAGTTACAAGCAAATGGCTCAGGGCTCACCAGCTCTGCATAAAATCAAATACGACTGTTTTATATCAAAGTTTAATCAAACAACACGTATATACCATACCAGTAATCATAGTATAATAAAAAGAGGAATTCACTTCTCTTCCATACCTCAGGTATTCTGAGCTGTTTATACAGAATATGTTATTCATCGATACAGTGAACTCGACTCAAAGTCTATACTCTTCTGTTTAATAAAATATTCCAATAGTTTAGTTCATCGACAATAGAAAATCAAAACCATAACAAAGTTTGTGAAAAAAGTTAAGATAAAAAGTTTTCATATTTGAAAACTCGATATATAGAGGATTTAGACCTCCGGCTAAATGTATGGAATGAAAAACCTTTGGCTTTGATATCATTGTGAACCCTATCCCTGAGTGTGTATGCAGTGCCTGTTCAGTCCCAACAGATATTTTAGGTCTTTAAAAACGCATTGCTTATCACCAGCTCTTCTGCTCTGAATAAAGTGAGTCATGCCATAAGCCATACGCTTTTCATTGGTAAGTCATGTTATTGTATTTCCTGCACATCGGTTAGTGCCCGAACCGGGTCTGTGTTTGGATTATCCTCTTTATCGTAACAGACATACAACACACGCAACAATGGGGTGGATCTCTTCAGCCATCACATCAGCGCCATTACAGACAAAACAACGATTCTTGTTCCCTAATATAAAAATGCATTTTCTGAAGAATAGGGAGGGAGAGACAGAGGGGAGAGAAGAGAGAGGGAGGGAGGAAGAGAGAGAGAAAGAGAGGGGGAGAGGGAGAGAGAGAGAGAGAGAG
>JAQIWP010002575.1:0-10579 GCA_034695525.1 Euzetes globulus
GCTTATAAACAAAACCGGTTATAAACAACCAATTTTCAAAACACCGAGGTGATTTTTATATCCGGTTTATACTGTATCAAAGTAAAGCTTACATTTAGTTAAAATTATCTAGCTAGTTTACATACTAAAATTTGCACCAATCGGTGATAAATAATCGAGTTAAGATATCATCACCTATGCAAAAATTAGCTCCATGATAATTAATCATTGATTACAGTTTGTAACTGACTTATACGAACTGTAATTTAAAATTTAGGTTTATTTTCTATTATCTCCTGATTATAGTAAGTAATGACAGGTCCCTTCCATGGACTTATTATTATATCCCTCCCATCATACAGAATTAACATGGCACTTCTACCCATAGACAAAACGTGGGAAACATCAGAGCTAAATCTGCCCCTCTCATAGACTTAACCTGGGAAACTTCAGAACTAAATCTGCCCCCCTCCCAGGCGGGCGGGCGGACGGGCGGTCAGAACGACAAAACTACAATGGTCACAGTCAATGTAGTGAAAAATCAACCTAAAAAGCCTTCAGACTGCTAATGATTTACAATAAATCAATGAATGAAGGATAGGTCTATATCTCCTTCCAAGTCATTAATTTCAACCATAAAGTGTGACACTTTTAACTCGACTGCCGCTTAATTATTGCCAATTATTTGTGATATTTATTTTTGAAAGAGTTTTAATATTTATTTTAACCTAAAATTGTGTGAGGATGGGGGCAATGGAAGCCCCTCTAAGACAATTTTCATTGTTAAGAGTAGAAAGAACTGCGCGAAATATTTGAAACTTTTTTTGAAAAGGTCGTTTGAATTTGGCAAACATTAAATGAAATACAGTGCACTCGCGATATAGTCCCTCGCGATATAATCCTTCTTTCGATATTATCCTTCTTTTGCTAAAACCAAAAGCCATTTCCATTAGACAATAATGTTAAAAGTTCTCGTTGTTATCCCTCATATAATAAAACCATTGTAATAGATTTCAGTGTATTTTTGATCTCGATATTATCCTTCATTTATAAAGAACTGTAACTTGAACTTCAACTCGGAACTATTCATCAAATATTTATATAAATAAAAGCAATTCAGACAATCAAAAATGGCTACCAAAAGTGTAGAAATTCAATCATTAAGTGAAAAATTTGTGACAAAATTAAGCCCATCGTTGATAGAATAACTTTATCAAGTTATTTGAATAATTTAGCTACTTCTTTAAGGAAATTATTTCAAAATGAGATAGAAGTAAGATAAAAGTCAATTAATTGGATTTAAATACGATAAAAACATATTTAGATCCTGCTCTTGATATTATCCCTCTCTCGATATAATCCCTTAGTTCCCCGAACCCAACCGAAGGACTATATCGCGATTGCACTGTACTTATTTATTATGAATTCATAATATTTAGTCTTTTGTAAAAGACTGGTTTATTTTAAGTGTCAAATTCATATAAAAAAGTTCAAGGAATAATTAAATGCAAATGTAAATTAAGATCGAGAATAACAACAATAACCAGAAAGGGCTTCGATTCGAATACTTTTTCCGAAAGAAAAGTGACAAATAAGTGAACAGAATAGGACTGATTTGATTATTCTGTGGTCGTTTTAGCCTAACTCTCTGAACAGTCAATCTCTTCAACTTTCTTTAAAATAAGTTTGTTTTTATATTTGGTTAATATGCATATGAAGGAACTACCCCTTGGTTATTATATTTTTAATATATTCCTCTTTTAAATATTTATAAGTTTCAGACTACTTGAGATTTTCTTGGGAGCAGTGGCTCAACTAAATTTGAAACTTCAATTTCAGTATAATTTATTATGGATTTAATTCTCTCTACAAAGTATGATATTCTGTTTTTATCATATGCAAGATCCGCTAATTACATTTGTGCTGGTTTGAAAATTCTTAATTGAATAATCAAAGAAAGCAGATTTGCTGAGCTTTTCCTGAAATCATCAAAGCTATGCAGTGAAGTTACATTTCCGTGGTTTCAAATCAAGTTTAAGAGAATCGATTCTTTTTTGTATCGATTAGAATTTATTTACCACAGTTGAATTGCACATAGTTGATTCAGGTACTTTAAGTATTAACACATTAAAGATTGATCCATAAGAATAAAAAGTGCATATTCGAATAGCTTGAATTTTATTTCTGATCGATTTTCACGGATTCAGAGATGCGTAGAATGTGATCTTGTTCTAAAAAGGAATAAAAACTCACACTCTATTCCTCAGAATCTAAAAATTATAACTTAACTTGAAAACATCTTTCTTTAGTAAAAAAGCACTTGTGACTGACTTCATAAATCAATTGAATAATTTTTCATAAGTTATATGAATCCACAATTGATTAGAAGCGTAACAAAAAATAATAGATATCCTTTGAATTATTAACTTACTTCAAATAAAATTCTCGACTTTGAATGCAAAGTCTGATAAATTTTTTATGACTGTTCTTGAATATACTTCGAGAATAAATTGAATTACAAACCAATAACAATATTATAACATTTGATTCATATTAATGTTCGCTATCATTCACTTTAACGGTAACTCTAATGAAAACCTAATTTATTTATTTATTATATAATTTGAAGGATATGTTCCGTTTGATAGCGTGAAAAAGGTTTTATACTTTCAAAATCATTTATGACGCAAATAATTCTGGTTATTTCAGATCTTATCCCATATTCAAACTTTTTTGCATCAATTCTTTAAAATTAAATTTAAAATTTGAGCTTTGCTTTTGCCCTTTCAATTGTTCAATAACTGGATTCTTGTGCTTCATCTTATGCTTATATTTTTGCATCTTACTTTTTAAGAATACATTTTAAGGATAATCTAGCATTTAGGCACTCGGCATTTTCGTTGCAAACAATGAAAAAAGTCTATTTTATATTATTTGAATGAGAATATTTTGAATGATTTTGACATAAAATGGAAAAAATGTAAATATTTTTTTGAAAAAGGCATTTGATATATTTGAGAACATTCTTTTATTTAAATGGTGTTCGTAAAGTCTATATAAAAAGTAGCGGTTAATCACTAATAGTATTAGTTATAGAGATTTAATGAAGAGACACAACACCTGATACCCAAAACCCATCGAATTCTTTTGGTTGAAAAACTTGAGCCACAATTTCTTCGATTCTAAGGCGGGGATATTTCACTCGTTTGAGTCCATCATCTAAACAAAATACATTTTCATCTAAAAATCAATACTTTTTTTGCAAAGGAATAGAATTTCTATGTAATTTTAAATAAAATAATGAGGACAACTTTATTTAAAATACTTATTTATAAAATGCAAAATAAACATAAATTGCATGAATTTCTAATAATGAAAACGTAACTGACCTGGCGTCAAGAGAATGATTGAAATGATTATGAGAGAACAAATACAGCCGATAACAACGATGGCGATACACATTCCTTTATAATTCTTTTCTTCTTCATTAGAAGCGACCAAATCCTAAAATTAATATAAATATGAGCTTAAATTAATTTATAACTAATTATCTTCATTAAAGTTGTCTTTGTCTCTGTATTCTCTGTTAACTTTTACCAATCTTGAAAAAATTAATTCATATTTTCTGAAAATGTTTCTTAGCTACTAAACGGCTACAACCAAGACAAACGAAGCATCATTGGAGAGATAAATTATGCAATTTAGAGGCTGATTTTATTTAAAAGTAAGACTAAATTATAAGATTTCTATCAGGGATCACCAAGGGAGGGGCCAAAGTACTTTGCCTCCCCCTAGATGGAAAATTTAAAGATTTGGTACCCCTAGCCGGCAGATCGGAGAGGAGGTGAGCCGGAAAATAATTGGAGAAAATTTAGGTAAATATTTGGACATTTTTGGTGATGACGGCTAAAATTCAGAAATTTTTGCAAATGGCGGCCGGAAAATCCTCCATTTTGTTCTTTATTTTAAATAATTTAAACTTCAAACTTGCAAAATATTCTAATTAGGGGCTAATATATGCTTAAAATTGCCGGAAATAAGCTTATTTTGGAAAAATGGTCGTTTTAGTTTTTTTTGTGGTAAATTCAATGAATTTATTTTCGGATTGAATATTCAATTAATTCAATAAATTTGTTGAATTTGTTGAATTTATTTATTCATATTAGTCTTGCAGAATTGAGTCCCGACTCACTTTCAGTCCCTTTACTCCCGACTCCCTTAAAGAGTTTTGAAATGGATTGAGAAAAAATTTATGGAAAAGGAGCAGCAAGGGAGTCAGATTCAGTGTTGTCACTCCCTTTACATAAAATAAGTAAGAGATTATTGACTGTCCCTGCAACAAATTTATCAACTGAATGCAATTTTAGTACTAAGCTTACATTTACTGATCACAAATTAAAACAAGAATCTCTAAATCATCTGCAATTCATTAAATCTAACCTTTAATTTGTATTAAATTTTTTTAAAAGTCTTTTACCGACTTTTGGCTTAAACTCGTCATTTAAAGGGATTGCAAAAGGAGTCTAAAAAATTTGAGGAAAGAGATTGGAAAGGGAGTGAAAATCAAAATTGATTAAAGGGAGCCGCAAGGGAGTAGGTTTTTGGACAATTTGCAAGACTAATTCATATATATAAAATCAAAGTATTTATCAAAATGATAGTTAAATACAATTTTATTAGATACAATAAGGGTTTCTTTCCTAAAATGAGCTTTGACTACTAAGGAAGGCTGAAAATACACTAAAAAGTAATTTTCAAGTAATATTAATTTCCGAAAAATTTATGGGGTAGTCAAAACTCATCGGATTTCTATAACCATTTTTCCCATCATTGGATTTTTGGGTAAATTTAAAATAATTACTTTACAGCACTTTTTGAATTTATTGAATATTCAACACTGAATTTATTCAATTCGCACATCCCTAGCTAAGATACTTTTGAATAAGCGACTAAATGAGAAGTCGCTTACAGTTTCCAAATGCTAGGTTTGAATTTAAATTAATTTAAATAATAGGAAAGTTTTTGGTAATTTATAAAACTTGAATTCATTTCTGACTATCAGTTGGTTAAAAACTTTTAATTCAATGAAAATAATAAATGAATTCTCAAACAAATGACATTTTCGAAAATAGTTGCCATACAACCATTAATTTTGTTTGTTTTTGTAATTTTTTTAATCCAGCATATAAAAAACTTTATTATTAGCAAGTTTTGTAGGAAATAATGTTTGATCTTATCTTGGCCATCAGCAATTGGAAATTCAAGTAATTCTGATAAAATCAGTCAAAAGCCATTGAAAACCAGAGGTTTCACTATTGAAGAGCTCGAATACCATTATCGATTGATAAATGGTTTTTTGTAACAAAAGATTCCTCTTATATGATTCCTTTAATAGGATCGGCATTATTGGAAGAACTAGCTCCATTTATTGCGATTAGAACTTGCACTTATCCTCACCATAATATTTGCTTCTGTAAAATGACAACAATTTATATTCGACTGTCAAATATTTATGAAAAGAATTCAAACATTTGAGAGTCAGTCTAACCGAAGAATTTTATAAAAATTCTATAATGAGTCTAATTTTTTTAGAACAACAAATTTTTTACTGCTTTCGTTGTCTATATTAATATTGTCCTAATCTCAAAGCTCGCAATTTAATATTTAATTATATGAAAATTGTAAACGTTTCTAAATATTTTTTAGATCTTAATAATTTATAATTCATCACTAGTCCCTTTAGGATTGATTTGAATTTTTGCTCTTGAAATTGAGAAATCGTGAAATTAAAAGCAAGCAATAGAGACATATAAATAATCATTTTGACTAATTTAAGCAGGCAGAATGGAATGATCAAGATTCGATTGGAATTTTTATGAGAAATATTTTACACAGATTACACAAAAACTCCAAACACGCTAAAAATGGAGCTTTCTAATTATTAATATTGTGAAAATATATGGTAAACGACAATATTTGTCGGTTCTTGGCAAAGTCAATTAAAGAATACTTTCGCAGAGAACTTCTTATCTCCAAAGTGCTATTGAATATAATGTTAAACATCCTGCTAATTTTGTATAAAAACTCAAACAAATCGCCATTTACTAATTTATCGCACCCTTGCCATAAATGTGGGATAAATGGAGATTTTTACAAATACAGGTCACTTTGGGACACAATTTAAGGATTTTCTTACAATTTATTAATTTAGATTTTACATAACTAAAAATCAACTGAGTAATGCTCAGTTTTTCTACAATTTGCTTGGTGTTTTATACACAAGGAGAATTCTAGAATGTGTCCCAAAGTAACGGAACCGAAATTATGATTTTTTGATAAAGAAAGTCAAACAATGTTTGTAGTGACAACTTTTCAAAGTTCCTGTCCATTTTTCCAATAAAGGGTTCAAATTCGTAATTTAAAATTAGATGATTTCGACATATAAGACATCGCTTCCGATTAAATTAAGCATGCTGAACCGTTTTGATAAATTTTTAGCCAAACATTTGTTCAATTGACCTCCACTAGTATTTATTTTAAGTTTTGTAGTTTATTATTATATGGAATTCTAAGCTTTTTTCTCAAAATTTCAGTAAAAACCTGATAAATTGATTTTAAAATTTGATTATAGAAGAAATAAGGTAATGTATTGTACAAAAAAACTCGCTTTTACTAAACTGAACTATTAGAAATGTTTTTACCAAGAAATTAATAGACTTGTTAAGTTCAAACCGAAATTAATTTAAGTTAAGCCTACTAAATCAATTTTGAAAGTTCAAGTTTTGGAGTATATTTATTTATAAATTAGTAAAATTGGTTGGTAAAATAATTTAAAAATTGTTCAGGGTATTAAAACCTATTTTGAAAATATGATAAAGTTTTTGCAGCAAAATATGATTTGAAAATAAAATGTTTGTGATTTCATGAATTTTCACTTTTCTCCAGATATGGCGAAATTGGTTGAGTTGGTCTACGGAGTAAATTTCTAGGAAGTGCTATGGAATAATGCTATTAAGGTGGCCATTTTTTCAACCATCTGATTTCATTAAAATTGATGACTTAAATTAAGGAAATAAAGGAGATTTCCTCTTTCTTTCATATTTATTCCAATTAAAGCTATAAATAAATAGTTTCATTGAAAGTATGAGCATATTTTACTGAAATTCAAAATGTTTACTGATAACAATTATTCAACCATGATTCATTAACTATTTAATTAAATTAATTCAAGTTTTATCGGTTTATGAGATTAAATAATAATTAGATGATAGAATATTTGTTATTAACTAGCTAGCTTTATTTAAGATCAAAATCTTTAATCATAATCTAAATTATATATTCGGAGACTTACTTCGTCAGTAAATTCTGCCGGATTATTGGCAACGGGCTGTTTCTGTTCAGATGTCATGTCTAGTCAGCGGTCAGAATGACTCAGTTTGTTATCACATTGAAAGCAATCATCGAATAGAAGAATATTATTCTTCTCTGTTCTGACATTAATTGTAAGTTCAGTTAAGCGATACTCGGGTTTTATAGCTTTTGCTGATCACATATACAACAAATGTAAAGGAAAAGAAAGCAAATCAAAACTCAGAGCACATGATATGTCGGATAACACATGTCTTTAAATTCAACATTAATAACAGTGGAGGAAGAGTCGAGGACAAATCATCATTACAATTATACTTTATGTGAACTTCTTAAAATTAACAAATTTGAGCTTTAAATTGACACCGATGCAAAAGAAGAATACTAACAAGACAACAATTTCAAAAACTTGAAGCAAACCAGGTCATAATTAATGCATTGATTAACGTTTATGTAATTCAAACAAATTTTTCATAATAAGAGTTAAAGGACTTGAGTTTTGCGATAAAAAGCTAATCAATTATGAGAATGAGTTAAGAGTTAATCCAATGGAACAAAAATAGAGGTAACAGACAATTGAAGTGAAGTCCATTACAAGAAAACATTGGAATCCTATTTAAAAAAAGGAAAAATTCGTTTCGATCACTGATGTTGTAATAGCGCTAACGCTAAGGGATTGGGAGAATACGGATGTGCGCTCACAGTTGCGCTCATCCACCAGCAAATAAGAATATTTCCAAATATCAAGCCTTTCGATAGCACAACCGTATTCCACCAGTTCTGCATCCCATCCAAAAAACCTAACTTCAGATCATTTGCTTGAATTCTTTTTTGATAATTTTGAATCAATTTTCTATAATGAAAGACTTTACTCGCTCTGATCGTTACTCATTTAATAAGTTGCGAATTGAAACTAAACTTACATTTTATTAGAGAATCAGAACATATGAATAATGGAATTACCGGAAAATGACCCAAATATCGATCACAATTTCAGTTCATATTATGTTCGCCCTCTTCTGTTTCATAGAACGAGTAGAAACACTTTTAAACCATAAATATTATACAAAAATACAGACATTAAAGACTGATTCGAGAATTTCATCGTTTTCACTACATTTATGAAATACGTACTATATATTATCGTTCTTTGAACCCCCCCCTTTGCCCCACTGTAAGTAAAGGGATGTCTTATGTTAATTCTATGCGATTGGGAGCTATATTGAGTGTATGGGATGGACAGTAATTGCTTTTAGGGTCTATGAAAAATTGTAAACATCAGTAGAAAATGGAGGGAAAATGGCTGTTGCGTGAGATTATTTTTCTACACTTTATTCCACACAATTTTCTCCTTTTATTGAATATTTAAATCAAGTTTTCCCAAATAAACTAGGAGCAGGATTGCATGCGTTCGGAAATTAGGGTCAGAATTGCTACGTCCACAATTTTTGAGTAACAACACCTCTTTTGCAACTATAACCTGTTTTTATCATAAAATGATCAGGAGCATTAATAAAGTCATATAATCTTAGCAAAAAATTCGAAATTAGTGCTGTAAATGTAATGGCTATAGATTGGCTTCCAACCTTGTTTTCTTTCCTCACGTAATCACACATTTTCTTGTAAGACATCAATCATTCATTTGATTATAACTTTGGTTCGAATGCTTCAATCATTTTTCACTACATTTACGAATCTTTAATCATATTAACCGAATTTAATTTAAAAGTTTGAATAATTAATTGGATGTCTATTTAATTAACTTTCATTTTAGTGTAAGACATATTTATTCGCCTTTTTGTGAGACTCTGAATAAAAGCTAAACTTTCATAATATAACCGCAAATAGTCTTTTGATGAAAAGTCATTCATTCATTAAATATTTGGCTCAAAAGAAATATTTCTTTTGAGAGCAAACTTTATTTGCTTCAGGACTGCAACCAATAAATTGTTTCATATAAAAGATAAGTTTTGCCTTTTTGTCATTCACTGTGCGATGAAAGTTCTGAATTTGAAATTTTTGAAGAAAGAGTGCCATATATTCATCGATTAAAGCTTTCGTATCCAACTGTCAGACTCTAAATTAAAGTCTAAATAAAATATGAATTTTACTATTCATAAGAATTCTGCATTTAATTCAAATTTCAGTATTTTCTAAAAGCATTTGACTTCGAATAATAGAAATACAAGAATAGAATGGTTTGGAATCAAATGACTTTACATCAAAACTAACATTGAATGAAGAGCTCCGACAAAAGCAGATAATGCATAGCAATGCTGTGCTTATAGTGAGACCGCAAAATACATAAATCAAAAATTATTCTCTGATCCCACAAATCAATAAAAAAGATTAATATATCGTTTTCTACATATAATTAACTTTATATGAGTTACAAATGTTTTTCACGCGATTATTGAATGAATAATTAGTGAAGTAATTGTATTAAAACTTTATTTTGTCGCTAATATTCATATATTGATTATCCAATTTCGATCAAATCAGTTCTTACTAGTCATAGATGTCCAAAAATAATAACCTTTACATTTATTATGTGTGTCAGGGGTTAGCCCAACATATAAATCTCGATTCGTTTTTTATCTCTTCCATAAAATTTGAAAAAACATTCCCCCTTAAAATAATTGACCTTTTTCGGAAACAGTGAGAAATATCGATTAAAATTGAAAAAATTACTCATAAAACTCGAAACATTAAACTTGCATTTTAAAAATATTTACCTTCTTTCCTGATATATAAGGACCGGCATTTATAAATATTTTGAAATTTAATTAAAAATCAATTCTAGTTATCAATTAAAAACTCCAGGAATGCCTCAACAAAATCAAAATAAATAAATGGAATTTATTTAAAAATTGACTTGAAATAGTTAATTTGATAAAATTAATCATTTCAAGATTTTTTAATTATTCGGCCAAGTTACACGAAACGCCAGACTTCTTTCAGAACATTTCCGTGCAAGTGTAACTTTTTCCTTTTTTGTTTTTCTAACAAGAATTTATGGCAGCACTGCGAACAGCAAATCAAGCTATTTGTGCTTTCGTGAATCTTGGTAGTTGTTTTTAAAGATTTTAAGCTGTAAATTTTTTAAGCGGGTTTTCTGCAGTGTTCTCCAATTAATTTGCAACTATTGCCTTTCAAAAGGACGATGCTCACGATCAGGCAATCCTAGAATATCGTGCAACCTTGATTTGATGATTGGATTCGATAAAGTATA